>CAKAJA020000290.1:315000-407837 GCA_916610235.2 Lasioglossum morio
AACGTACAACGTATAACGTATAACGTATAACGTATAACGCACAGCGTATAACGTATAACGTACAACGTATAACGTACAACGTATAACGTACAACGTATAACGTTCAACGTATAACGTACAACGTACAACGTACAACGTGTAACGTATAACGTATAACGTACAGCTTATAACGTACAGCGTATAACGTACAGCGTACAACGTATAACGTACGACGTATAACGTACAACGTACAACATACAACGTGTAACGTATAACGTATAACGTATAACGTACAGCGTATAACGTACAGCGTATAACGTACAGCGTATAACGTACAGCGTATAACGTACAGCGTATAACGTACAGCGTATAACGTACAGCGTATAACGTATAACGTATAACGTATAACGTATAACGTATAACGTATAACGTACAACGTACAACATACAACGTGTAACGTATAACGTATAACGTATAACGTACAGCGTATAACGTACAGCGTATAACGTACAGCGTATAACGTATAACGTACAACGTATAACGTACAACGTATAACGTACAGCGTATAACGTACAGCGTATAACGTATAACGTACAACGTATAACGTACAACGTATAACGTACAACGTATAACGTACAACGTACAACATACAACGTGTAACGTATAACGTATAACGTATAACGTATAACGTACAGCATATAACGTATAACGTATAACGTACAACGTATAACGTATAACGTATAACGTATAACGCACAGCGTATAACGTATAACGTACAACGTATAACGTACAACGTATAACGTACAACGTATAACGTTCAACGTATAACGTACAACGTACAACGTACAACGTGTAACGTATAACGTATAACGTACAGCTTATAACGTACAGCGTATAACGTACAGCGTACAACGTATAACGTACGACGTATAACGTACAACGTACAACATACAACGTGTAACGTATAACGTATAACGTATAACGTACAGCGTATAACGTACAGCGTATAACGTACAGCGTATAACGTACAGCGTATAACGTACAGCGTATAACGTACAGCGTATAACGTATAACGTATAACGTATAACGTATAACGTATAACGTATAACGTATAACGTATAACGTATAACGTATAACGTATAACGTATAACGTATAACGTATAACGTATAACGTATAACGTATAACGTATAACGTATAACGTATAACGTATAACGTACAACGGATAACGTACAGCGTATAACGTACAACGTATAACGTACAACGTATAACGTACAACGTACAACATACAACGTGTAACGTATAACGTATAACGTATAACGTACAGCGTATAACGTACAGCGTATAACGTACAGCGTATAACGTATAACGTACAACGTATAACGTACAACGTATAACGTACAACGTATAACGTACAACGTACAACATACAACGTGTAACGTATAACGTATAACGTATAACGTATAACGTACAACGTACAACGTATAACGTACAACGTATAACGTACAACGTATAACGTACAACGTGTAACGTATAACGCATAACGTATAACGTATAACGTACAGCATATAACGTATAACGTATAACGTACAACGTATAACGTATAACGTATAACGTATAACGCACAGCGTATAACGTATAACGTACAACGTATAACGTACAACGTATAACGTACAACGTATAACGTTCAACGTATAACGTACAACGTACAACGTACAACGTGTAACGTATAACGTATAACGTACAGCTTATAACGTACAGCGTATAACGTACAGCGTACAACGTATAACGTACGACGTATAACGTACAACGTACAACATACAACGTGTAACGTATAACGTATAACGTATAACGTACAGCGTATAACGTACAGCGTATAACGTACAGCGTATAACGTACAGCGTATAACGTACAGCGTATAACGTACAGCGTATAACGTACAGCGTATAACGTATAACGTATAACGTATAACGTATAACGTATAACGTATAACGTACAACGTACAACATACAACATGTAACGTATAACGTATAACGTATAACGTACAGCGTATAACGTACAGCGTATAACGTACAGCGTATAACGTATAACGTACAACGTATAACGTACAACGTATAACGTACAACGTATAACGTACAACGTACAACATACAACGTGTAACGTATAACGTATAACGTATAACGTATAACGTACAACGTACAGCGTATAACGTACAGCGTATAACGTACAGCGTATAACGTAAAACGTATAACGTATAAAGTATAACGTATAACTTATAACGTACAACGGATAACGTACAGCGCATAACGTATAACGTATAACGTATAACGTATAACGTATAACGTATAACGTATAACGTATAACATACAACGGATAACGTACAGCGTATAACGTACATCGTATAACGTACAACGTATAACGTACAACGTACAACATACAACGTGTAACGTATAACGTATAACGTATAACGTACAGCGTATAACGTACAGCGTATAACGTACAGCGTATAACGTACAGCGTATAACGTACAGCGTATAACGTATAACGTATAACGTATAACGTATAACGTATAACCTATAAAGTATAACGTATAACGTGTAACGTATATCGTATAACGTATAACGTATAACGTATAACGTATAACGTATAACGTATAACGTATAACGTATAACGTATAACGTATAACGTATAACGTATAACGTACAACGTATAACGTTCAACGTATAACGTACAACGTACAACGTACAACGTGTAACGTATAACGTATAACGTATAACGTATAACGTACAGCTTATAACGTACAGCGTATAACGTATAACGTATAACGTATAACGTATAACGTATAACGTATATCGTATAACGTATATCGTATAACGTATAACGTATAACGTATTACGTACAACGTATAACGTACAACGTATAACGTACAACGTATAACGTACAACGTATAACGTACAACGTACAACGTGTAACGTATAACGTATAACGTATAACGTATAACGTACAGCGTATAACGTACAGCGTATAACGTACAGCGTATAACGTAAAACGTATAACGTATAAAGTATAACGTATAACGTATAACGTGCAACGGATAACGTACAGCGTATAACGTATAACGTATAACGTATAACGTATAACGTATAACGTACAACGGATAACGTACAGCGTATAACGTACAACGTATAACGTACAACGTATAACGTACAACGTACAACATACAACGTGTAACGTATAACGTATAACGTATAACGTACAGCGTATAACGTACAGCGTATAACGTACAGCGTATAACGTATAACGTACAACGTATAACGTACAACGTATAACGTACAGCGTACAACGTGTAACGTATAACGTATAACGTACAGCGTATAACGTACAGCGTATAACGTATAACGTATAACGTACAACGTAAAACGTATAACGTATAACGTACAGCGTATAACGTACAGCGTATAACGTATAACGTATAACGTACAGCGTATAACGTATAACGTACAACGTATAACGTATAACGTATATCGTATAACGTATAACGTATAACGTATAACGTATAACGTACAACGTATAACGTACAACGTATAACGTACAACGTATAACGTACAACGTATAACGTACAACGTATAACGTACAACGTACAACGTGTAACGTATAACGTATAACGTATAACGTATAACGTACAGCGTATAACGTACAGGGTATAACGTATAACGTATAACGTATAACGTATAAAGTACAGCGTATAACGTACAGCGTATAACGTACAGCGTATAACGTAAAACGTATAACGTATAAAGTATAACGTATAACGTATAACGTATAACGTACAACGGATAACGTACAACGTACAACGTGTAACGTACAACGTATAACGTACAACGTAGAACGTACAGCGTACAACGTGTATCGTATAACGTATAACGTACAGCGTATAACGTACAGCGTATAACGTATAACGTATAACGTACAACGTATAACGTATAACGTATAACGTACAGCGTATAACGTACAGCGTATAACCTATAACGTATAACGTACAGCGTATAACGTATAACGTACAACGTATAACGTATAACGTATAACGTATAACGTACAACGTATAACGTACAACGTACAACGTGTAACGTATAACGTATAACGTATAACGTACAGCGTATAACGTACAGGGTATAACGTATAACGTATAACGTATAACGTATAACGTACAGCGTATAACGTACAGCGTATAACGTAAAACGTATAACGTATAAAGTATAACGTATAACGTATAACGTATAACGTATAACGTACAACGGATAACGTACAACGTACAACGTGTAACGTACAACGTATAACGTACAACGTATAACGTATAACGTATAACGTATAACGTATAACGTATAACGTATAACGTATAACGTATAACGTATAACGTACAGCGTATAACGTATAACGTACAACGTACAACGTATAACGTACAACGTATAACGTACAACGTACAACGTGTAACGTATAACGTATAACGTATAACGTATAACGTACAGCGTATAACGTACAGCGTATAACGTACAGCGTATAACGTAAAACGTATAACGTATAAAGTATAACGTATAACGTATAACGTACAACGGATAACGTACAGCGTATAACGTATAACGTATAACGTATAACGTATAACGTATAACGTATAACGTATAACGTACAACGGATAACGTACAACGTACAACGTGTAACGTACAACGTATAACGTACAACGTATAACGTATAACGTATAACGTATAACGTATAACGTATAACGTATAACGTACAACGGATAACGTACAGCGTATAACGTATAACGTATAACGTATAACGTATAACGTACAACGGATAACGTACAGCGTATAACGTACAACGTATAACGTACAACGTATAACGTACAACGTACAACATACAACGTGTAACGTATAACGTATAACGTATAACGTACAGCGTATAACGTACAGCGTATAACGTATAACGTATAACGTATAACGTATAACGTATAACGTATAACGTATAACGTATAACGTATAACGTATAACGTATAACGTATAACGTATAACGTATAACGTATAACGTATAACGTATAACGTATAACGTATAACGTACAACGTACAACGTACAACGTACAACGTGTAACGTATAACGTATAACGTATAACGTATAACGTACAGCGTATAACGTACAGCGTATAACGTACAGCGTATAACGTAAAACGTATAACGTATAAAGTATAACGTATAACGTATAACGTACAACGGATAACGTACAGCGTATAACGTATAACGTATAACGTATAACGTATAACGTATAACGTACAACGGATAACGTACAGCGTATAACGTACAACGTATAACGTACAACGTATAACGTACAACGTACAACATACAACGTGTAACGTATAACGTATAACGTATAACGTACAGCGTATAACGTACAGCGTATAACGTACAGCGTATAACGTACAACGTACAACGTATAACGTACAACGTATAACGTACAACGTATAACGTACAACGTACAACATACAACGTGTAACGTATAACGTATAACGTATAACGTATAACGTACAACGTACAGCGTATAACGTACAGCGTATAACGTACAGCGTATAACGTAAAACGTATAACGTATAAAGTATAACGTATAACTTATAACGTACAACGGATAACGTACAGCGCATAACGTATAACGTATAACGTATAACGTATAACGTATAACGTATAACGTATAACGTATAACGTATAACATACAGCGGATAACGTACAGCGTATAACGTACATCGTATAACGTACAACGTATAACGTACAACGTACAACATACAACGTGTAACGTATAACGTATAACGTATAACGTACAGCGTATAACGTACAGCGTATAACGTACAGCGTATAACGTACAGCGTATAACGTACAGCGTATAACGTATAACGTATAACGTATAACGTATAACGTATAACGTATAACGTATAACGTACAACGTATAACGTTCAACGTATAACGTACAACGTACAACGTACAACGTGTAACGTATAACGTATAACGTATAACGTATAACGTACAGCTTATAACGTACAGCGTATAACGTATAACGTATAACGTATAACGTATAACGTATAACGTATATCGTATAACGTATATCGTATAACGTATAACGTATAACGTATAACGTACAACGTATAACGTACAACGTATAACGTACAACGTATAACGTACAACGTATAACGTACAACGTACAACGTGTAACGTATAACGTATAACGTATAACGTATAACGTACAGCGTATAACGTACAGCGTATAACGTATAACGTATAACGTATAACGTATAACGTATAACGTATAACGTATAACGTACAACGGATAACGTACAACGTACAACGTGTAACGTACAACGTATAACGTACAACGTATAACGTATAACGTATAACGTATAACGTATAACGTATAACGTATAACGTACAACGGATAACGTACAGCGTATAACGTATAACGTATAACGTATAACGTATAACGTACAACGGATAACGTACAGCGTATAACGTACAACGTATAACGTACAACGTATAACGTACAACGTACAACATACAACGTGTAACGTATAACGTATAACGTATAACGTACAGCGTATAACGTACAGCGTATAACGTATAACGTATAACGTATAACGTATAACGTATAACGTATAACGTATAACGTATAACGTATAACGTATAACGTATAACGTATAACGTATAACGTATAACGTATAACGTATAACGTATAACGTATAACGTATAACGTATAACGTACAACGTACAACGTACAACGTACAACGTGTAACGTATAACGTATAACGTATAACGTATAACGTACAGCGTATAACGTACAGCGTATAACGTACAGCGTATAACGTAAAACGTATAACGTATAAAGTATAACGTATAACGTATAACGTACAACGGATAACGTACAGCGTATAACGTATAACGTATAACGTATAACGTATAACGTATAACGTACAACGGATAACGTACAGCGTATAACGTACAACGTATAACGTACAACGTATAACGTACAACGTACAACATACAACGTGTAACGTATAACGTATAACGTATAACGTACAGCGTATAACGTACAGCGTATAACGTACAGCGTATAACGTATAACGTACAACGTATAACGTACAACGTATAACGTACAACGTATAACGTACAACGTACAACATACAACGTGTAACGTATAACGTATAACGTATAACGTATAACGTACAACGTACAGCGTATAACGTACAGCGTATAACGTACAGCGTATAACGTAAAACGTATAACGTATAAAGTATAACGTATAACTTATAACGTACAACGGATAACGTACAGCGCATAACGTATAACGTATAACGTATAACGTATAACGTATAACGTATAACGTATAACGTATAACGTATAACATACAACGGATAACGTACAGCGTATAACGTACATCGTATAACGTACAACGTATAACGTACAACGTACAACATACAACGTGTAACGTATAACGTATAACGTATAACGTACAGCGTATAACGTACAGCGTATAACGTACAGCGTATAACGTACAGCGTATAACGTACAGCGTATAACGTATAACGTATAACGTATAACGTATAACGTATAACGTATAACGTATAACGTACAACGTATAACGTTCAACGTATAACGTACAACGTACAACGTACAACGTGTAACGTATAACGTATAACGTATAACGTATAACGTACAGCGTATAACGTACAGCGTATAACGTATAACGTATAACGTATAACGTATAACGTATAACGTATATCGTATAACGTATATCGTATAACGTATAACGTATAACGTATAACGTACAACGTATAACGTACAACGTATAACGTACAACGTATAACGTACAACGTATAACGTACAACGTACAACGTGTAACGTATAACGTATAACGTATAACGTATAACGTACAGCGTATAACGTACAGCGTATAACGTACAGCGTATAACGTAAAACGTATAACGTATAAAGTATAACGTATAACGTATAACGTGCAACGGATAACGTACAGCGTATAACGTATAACGTATAACGTATAACGTATAACGTATAACGTACAACGGATAACGTACAGCGTATAACGTACAACGTATAACGTACAACGTATAACGTACAACGTACAACATACAACGTGTAACGTATAACGTATAACGTATAACGTACAGCGTATAACGTACAGCGTATAACGTACAGCGTATAACGTATAACGTACAACGTATAACGTACAACGTATAACGTACAGCGTACAACGTGTAACGTATAACGTATAACGCACAGCGTATAACGTACAGCGTATAACGTATAACGTATAACGTACAACGTATAACGTATAACGTATAACGTACAGCGTATAACGTACAGCGTATAACGTATAACGTATAACGTACAGCGTATAACGTATAACGTACAACGTATAACGTATAACGTATATCGTATAACGTATAACGTATAACGTATAACGTATAACGTACAACGTATAACGTACAACGTATAACGTACAACGTATAACGTACAACGTATAACGTACAACGTATAACGTACAACGTACAACGTGTAACGTATAACGTATAACGTATAACGTATAACGTACAGCGTATAACGTACAGGGTATAACGTATAACGTATAACGTATAACGTATAAAGTACAGCGTATAACGTACAGCGTATAACGTACAGCGTATAACGTAAAACGTATAACGTATAAAGTATAACGTATAACGTATAACGTATAACGTACAACGTATAACGTACAACGTACAACGTGTAACGTACAACGTATAACGTACAACGTAGAACGTACAGCGTACAACGTGTATCGTATAACGTATAACGTACAGCGTATAACGTACAGCGTATAACGTATAACGTATAACGTACAACGTATAACGTATAACGTATAACGTACAGCGTATAACGTACAGCGTATAACGTATAACGTATAACGTACAGCGTATAACGTATAACGTACAACGTATAACGTATAACGTATAACGTATAACGTACAACGTATAACGTACAACGTACAACGTGTAACGTATAACGTATAACGTATAACGTACAGCGTATAACGTACAGGGTATAACGTATAACGTATAACGTATAACGTATAACGTACAGCGTATAACGTACAGCGTATAACGTAAAACGTATAACGTATAAAGTATAACGTATAACGTATAACGTATAACGTATAACGTACAACGGATAACGTACAACGTACAACGTGTAACGTACAACGTATAACGTACAACGTATAACGTATAACGTATAACGTATAACGTATAACGTATAACGTATAACGTATAACGTATAACGTACAGCGTATAACGTATAACGTACAACGTACAACGTATAACGTACAACGTATAACGTACAACGTACAACGTGTAACGTATAACGTATAACGTATAACGTATAACGTACAGCGTATAACGTACAGCGTATAACGTACAGCGTATAACGTAAAACGTATAACGTATAAAGTATAACGTATAACGTATAAAGTATAACGTATAACGTATAACGTACAACGGATAACGTACAGCGCATAACGTATAACGTATAACGTATAACGTATAACGTATAACGTATAACGTATAACGTATAACGTATAACATACAACGGATAACGTACAGCGTATAACGTACATCGTATAACGTACAACGTATAACGTACAACGTACAACATACAACGTGTAACGTATAACGTATAACGTATAACGTACAGCGTATAACGTACAGCGTATAACGTACAGCGTATAACGTACAGCGTATAACGTACAGCGTATAACGTATAACGTATAACGTATAACGTATAACGTATAACGTATAACGTATAAAGTATAACGTATAACGTGTAACGTATATCGTATAACGTATAACGTATAACGTATAACGTATAACGTATAACGTATAACGTATAACGTATAACGTATAACGTATAACGTATAACGTATAACGTACAACGTATAACGTTCAACGTATAACGTACAACGTACAACGTACAACGTGTAACGTATAACGTATAACGTATAACGTATAACGTACAGCTTATAACGTACAGCGTATAACGTATAACGTATAACGTATAACGTATAACGTATAACGTATAACGTATATCGTATAACGTATATCGTATAACGTATAACGTATAACGTATAACGTACAACGTATAACGTACAACGTATAACGTACAACGTATAACGTACAACGTATAACGTACAACGTACAACGTGTAACGTATAACGTATAACGTATAACGTATAACGTACAGCGTATAACGTACAGCGTATAACGTACAGCGTATAACGTAAAACGTATAACGTATAAAGTATAACGTATAACGTATAACGTGCAACGGATAACGTACAGCGTATAACGTATAACGTATAACGTATAACGTATAACGTATAACGTACAACGGATAACGTACAGCGTATAACGTACAACGTATAACGTACAACGTATAACGTACAACGTACAACATACAACGTGTAACGTATAACGTATAACGTATAACGTACAGCGTATAACGTACAGCGTATAACGTACAGCGTATAACGTATAACGTACAACGTATAACGTACAACGTATAACGTACAGCGTACAACGTGTAACGTATAACGTATAACGTACAGCGTATAACGTACAGCGTATAACGTATAACGTATAACGTACAACGTATAACGTATAACGTATAACGTACAGCGTATAACGTACAGCGTATAACGTATAACGTATAACGTACAGCGTATAACGTATAACGTACAACGTATAACGTATAACGTATATCGTATAACGTATAACGTATAACGTATAACGTATAACGTACAACGTATAACGTACAACGTATAACGTACAACGTATAACGTACAACGTATAACGTACAACGTATAACGTACAACGTACAACGTATAACGTACAGCGTATAACGTACAGCGTATAACGTATAACGTACAACGTATAACGTACAACGTATAACGTACAGCGTACAACGTGTAACGTATAACGTATAACGTACAGCGTATAACGTACAGCGTATAACGTATAACGTATAACGTACAACGTATAACGTATAACGTATAACGTACAGCGTATAACGTACAGCGTATAACGTATAACGTATAACGTACAGCGTATAACGTATAACGTACAACGTATAACGTATAACGTATAACGTACAACGGATAACGTACAACGTACAACGTGTAACGTACAACGTATAACGTACAACGTATAACGTATAACGTATAACGTATAACGTATAACGTATAACGTATAACGTATAACGTATAACGTACAGCGTATAACGTATAACGTACAACGTACAACGTATAACGTATAACGTATAACGTACAACGGATAACGTACAGCGTATAACGTATAACGTATAACGTATAACGTATAACGTATAACGTATAACGTATAACGTATAACGTATAACGTACAACGGATAACGTACAACGTACAACGTGTAACGTACAACGTATAACGTACAACGTATAACGTATAACGTATAACGTATAACGTATAACGTATAACGTATAACGTATAACGTATAACGTATAACGTACAGCGTATAACGTATAACGTACAACGTACAACGTATAACGTACAACGTATAACGTACAACGTACAACGTGTAACGTATAACGTATAACGTATAACGTATAACGTACAGCGTATAACGTACAGCGTATAACGTACAGCGTATAACGTATAACGTAAAACGTATAACGTATAAAGTATAACGTATAACATATAACGTACAACGGATAACGTACAGCGTATAACGTATAACGTATAACGTATAACGTATAACGTATAACGTATAACGTACAACGGATAACGTACAGCGTATAACGTACAACGTATAACGTACAACGTATAACGTACAACGTACAACATACAACGTGTAACGTATAACGTATAACGTATAACGTACAGCGTATAACGTATAGCGTATAACGTACAGCGTATAACGTATAACGTACAACGTATAACGTACAACGTATAACGTACAACGTATAACGTAAAACGTAAAACGTATAACGTATAAAGTATAACGTATAACCTATAACGTACAACGGATAACGTACAGCGTATAACGTATAACGTATAACGTATAACGTATAACGTATAACGTATAACGTATAACGTATAACGTATAACGTATAACGTACAACGGATAACGTACAACGTACAACGTGTAACGTACAACGTATAACGTACAACGTATAACGTATAACGTGTAACGTATAACGTATAACGTATAACGTATAACGTATAACGTATAACGTATAACGTACAGCGTATAACGTATAACGTACAACGTACAACGTATAACGTACAACGTATAACGTACAACGTACAACGTGTAACGTATAACGTATAACGTATAACGTATAACGTACAGCGTATAACGTACAGCGTATAACGTACAGCGTATAACGTATAACGTAAAACGTATAACGTATAAAGTATAACGTATAACATATAACGTACAACGGATAACGTACAGCGTATAACGTATAACGTATAACGTATAACGTATAACGTATAACGTACAACGTACAACGTACAACGTACAACGTGTAACGTATAACGTATAACGTATAACGTATAACGTACAGCGTATAACGTACAGCGTATAACGTACAGCGTATAACGTAAAACGTATAACGTATAAAGTATAACGTATAACGTATAACGTACAACGGATAACGTACAGCGTATAACGTATAACGTATAACGTATAACGTATAACGTATAACGTATAACGTATAACGTACAACGGATAACGTACAGCGTATAACGTACAACGTATAACGTACAACGTATAACGTACAACGTACAACATACAACGTGTAACGTATAACGTATAACGTATAACGTACAGCGTATAACGTATAGCGTATAACGTACAGCGTATAACGTATAACGTACAACGTATAACGTACAACGTATAACGTACAACGTATAACGTACAACGTACAACATACAACGTGTAACGTATAACGTATAACGTATAACGTATAACGTACAACGTACAGCGTATAACGTACAGCGTATAACGTACAGCGTATAACGTAAAACGTATAACGTATAAAGTATAACGTATAACTTATAACGTACAACGTATAACGTACAGCGTATAACGTATAACGTATAACGTATAACGTATAACGTATAACGTATAACGTATAACGTACAACGGATAACGTACAGCGTATAACGTACAACGTATAACGTACAACGTATAACGTACAACGTACAACATACAACGTGTAACGTATAACGTATAACGTATAACGTACAGCGTATAACGTACAGCGTATAACGTACAGCGTATAACGTAAAACGTATAACGTATAAAGTATAACGTATAACGTATAACGTACAACGGATAACGTACAGCGTATAACGTATAACGTATAACGTATAACGTATAACGTATAACGTACAACGGATAACGTACAGCGTATAACGTACAACGTATAACGTACAACGTATAACGTACAACGTACAACATACAACGTGTAACGTATAACGTATAACGTATAACGTACAGCGTATAACGTACAGCGTATAACGTACAGCGTATAACGTACAGCGTACAACGTATAACGTACGACGTATAACGTACAACGTACAACGTACAACATACAACGTGTAACGTATAACGTATAACGTATAACGTACAGCGTATAACGTACAGCGTATAACGTACAGCGTATAACGTACAGCGTATAACGTACAGCGTATAACGTACAGCGTATAACGTATAACGTATAACGTATAACGTATAACGTATAACGTATAACGTATAACGTACAACGGATAACGTACAGCGTATAACGTATAACGTATAACGTATAACGTATAACGTATAACGTATAACGTATAACGTACAACGGATAACGTACAGCGTATAACGTATAACGTATAACGTACAACGTACAACGTACAACATACAACGTGTAACGTATAACGTATAACGTATAACGTACAGCGTATAACGTACAGCGTATAACGTACAGCGTATAACGTACAGCGTATAACGTACAGCGTATAACGTACAGCGTATAACGTATAACGTATAACGTATAACGTATAACGTATAACGTATAACGTATAACGTACAACGGATAACGTACAGCGTATAACGTATAACGTACAGCGTATAACGTACAGCGTATAACGTACAGCGTATAACGTAAAACGTATAACGTATAAAGTATAACGTATAACGTATAACGTACAACGGATAACGTACAGCGTATAACGTATAACGTATAACGTATAACGTATAACGTATAACGTACAACGGATAACGTACAGCGTATAACGTACAACGTGTAACGTATAACGTATAACGTATAACGTACAGCGTATAACGTACAGCGTATAACGTACAGCGTATAACGTACAGCGTATAACGTACAGCGTATAACGTACAGCGTATAACGTATAACGTATAACGTATAACGTATAACGTATAACGTATAACGTACAGCGTATAACGTACAGCGTATAACGTACAGCGTATAACGTATAACGTACAACGTATAACGTACAACGTATAGCGTACAACGTATAACGTACAACGTACAACATACAACGTGTAACGTATAACGTATAACGTATAACGTATAACGTACAACGTACAGCGTATAACGTACAGCGTATAACGTACAGCGTATAACGTAAAACGTATAACGTATAACGTATAACGTACATCGTATAACGTACAACGTATAACGTACAACGTACAACATACAACGTGTAACGTATAACGTATAACGTATAACGTACAGCGTATAACGTACAGCGTATAACGTACAGCGTATAACGTACAGCGTATAACGTACAGCGTATAACGTATAACGTATAACGTATAACGTATAACGTATAACGTATAAAGTATAACGTATAACGTGTAACGTATATCGTATAACGTATAACGTATAACGTATAACGTATAACGTATAACGTATAACGTATAACGTATAACGTATAACGTATAACGTATAACGTACAACGTATAACGTTCAACGTATAACGTACAACGTACAACGTACAAGTGTAACGTATAACGTATAACGTATAACGTATAACGTACAGCTTATAACGTACAGCGTATAACGTATAACGTATAACGTATAACGTATAACGTATAACGTATATCGTATAACGTATATCGTATAACGTATAACGTATAACGTATAACGTACAACGTATAACGTACAACGTATAACGTACAACGTATAACGTACAACGTATAACGTACAACGTACAACGTGTAACGTATAACGTATAACGTATAACGTATAACGTACAGCGTATAACGTACAGCGTATAACGTACAGCGTATAACGTAAAACGTATAACGTATAAAGTATAACGTATAACGTATAACGTGCAACGGATAACGTACAGCGTATAACGTATAACGTATAACGTATAACGTATAACGTATAACGTACAACGGATAACGTACAGCGTATAACGTACAACGTATAACGTACAACGTATAACGTACAACGTACAACATACAACGTGTAACGTATAACGTATAACGTATAACGTACAGCGTATAACGTACAGCGTATAACGTACAGCGTATAACGTATAACGTACAACGTATAACGTACAACGTATAACGTACAGCGTACAACGTGTAACGTATAACGTATAACGTATAACGTATAACGTATAACGTATAACGTATAACGTATAACATACAACGTGTAACGTATAACGTATAACGTACAGCGTATAACGTACAGCGTATAACGTGTAACGTATAACGTACAGCGTATAACGTATAACGTACAACGTATAACGTATAACGTATATCGTATAACGTATAACGTATAACGTATAACGTATAACGTACAACGTATAACGTACAACGTATAACGTACAACGTATAACGTACAACGTATAACGTACAACGTATAACGTACAACGTACAACGTGTAACGTATAACGTATAACGTATAACGTATAACGTACAGCGTATAACGTACAGGGTATAACGTATAACGTATAACGTATAACGTATAAAGTACAGCGTATAACGTACAGCGTATAACGTACAGCGTATAACGTAAAACGTATAACGTATAAAGTATAACGTATAACGTATAACGTATAACGTACAACGGATAACGTACAACGTACAACGTGTAACGTACAACGTATAACGTACAACGTAGAACGTACAGCGTACAACGTGTATCGTATAACGTATAACGTACAGCGTATAACGTACAGCGTATAACGTATAACGTATAACGTACAACGTATAACGTATAACGTATAACGTACAGCGTATAACGTACAGCGTATAACGTATAACGTATAACGTACAGCGTATAACGTATAACGTACAACGTATAACGTATAACGTATAACGTATAACGTATAACGTACAACGTATAACGTACAACGTACAACGTGTAACGTATAACGTATAACGTATAACGTACAGCGTATAACGTACAGGGTATAACGTATAACGTATAACGTATAACGTATAACGTACAGCGTATAACGTACAGCGTATAACGTAAAACGTATAACGTATAAAGTATAACGTATAACGTATAACGTATAACGTATAACGTAGAACGGATAACGTACAACGTACAACGTGTAACGTACAACGTATAACGTACAACGTATAACGTATAACGTATAACGTATAACGTATAACGTATAACGTATAACGTATAACGTATAACGTATAACGTATAACGTACAGCGTATAACGTATAACGTACAACGTACAACGTATAACGTACAACGTATAACGTACAACGTACAACGTGTAACGTATAACGTATAACGTATAACGTATAACGTACAGCGTATAACGTACAGCGTATAACGTACAGCGTATAACGTAAAACGTATAACGTATAAAGTATAACGTATAACGTATAACGTACAACGGATAACGTACAGCGTATAACGTATAACGTATAACGTATAACGTATAACGTATAACGTATAACGTATAACGTACAACGGATAACGTACAACGTACAACGTGTAACGTACAACGTATAACGTACAACGTATAACGTATAACGTATAACGTATAACGTATAACGTATAACGTATAACGTATAACGTATAACGTATAACGTACAGCGTATAACGTATAACGTACAACGTACAACGTATAACGTACAACGTATAACGTACAACGTACAACGTGTAACGTATAACGTATAACGTATAACGTATAACGTACAGCGTATAACGTACAGCGTATAACGTACAGCGTATAACGTAAAACGTATAACGTATAAAGTATAACGTATAACGTATAACGTACAACGGATAACGTACAGCGTATAACGTATAACGTATAACGTATAACGTATAACGTATAACGTATAACGTATAACGTACAACGGATAACGTACAACGTACAACGTGTAACGTACAACGTATAACGTACAACGTATAACGTATAACGTATAACGTATAACGTATAACGTATAACGTATAACGTATAACGTATAACGTACAGCGTATAACGTATAACGTACAACGTACAACGTATAACGTACAACGTATAACGTACAACGTACAACGTATAACGTACAACGTATAGCGTACAACGTATAACGTACAACGTACAACATACAACGTGTAACGTATAACGTATAACGTATAACGTATAACGTATAACGTACAACGTACAGCGTATAACGTACAGCGTATAACGTACAGCGTATAAAGTATAACGTATAACGTATAACGTATAACGTACAACGGATAACGTACAACGTACAACGTGTAACGTACAACGTATAACGTACAACGTAGAACGTACAGCGTACAACTTGTATCGTATAACGTATAACGTACAGCGTATAACGTACAGCGTATAACGTATAACGTATAACGTACAACGTATAACGTATAACGTATAACGTACAGCGTATAACGTACAGCGTATAACGTATAACGTATAACGTACAGCGTATAACGTATAACGTACAACGTATAACGTATAACGTATAACGTATAACGTACAACGTATAACGTACAACGTACAACGTGTAACGTATAACGTATAACGTATAACGTACAGCGTATAACGTACAGGGTATAACGTATAACGTATAACGTATAACGTATAACGTACAGCGTATAACGTACGGCGTATAACGTAAAACGTATAACGTATAAAGTATAACGTGTAACGTATAACGTATAACGTATAACGTACAACGGATAACGTACAACGTACAACGTGTAACGTACAACGTATAACGTACAACGTATAACGTATAACGTATAACGTATAACGTATAACGTATAACGTATAACGTATAACGTATAACGTACAGCGTATAACGTATAACGTACAACGTACAACGTATAACGTACAACGTATAACGTACAACGTACAACGTGTAACGTATAACGTATAACGTATAACGTATAACGTACAGCGTATAACGTACAGCGTATAACGTACAGCGTATAACGTAAAACGTATAACGTATAAAGTATAACGTATAACGTATAACGTACAACGGATAACGTACAGCGTATAACGTATAACGTATAACGTATAACGTATAACGTATAACGTATAACGTATAACGTATAACGTATAACGTACAACGGATAACGTACAACGTACAACGGATAACGTACAGCGTATAACGTATAACGTATAACGTATAACGTATAACGTATAACGTATAACGTATAACGTATAACGTATAACGTACAGCGTATAACGTACAGCGTATAACGTACAGCGTATAACGTAAAACGTATAACGTATAAAGTATAACGTATAACGTATAACGTACAACGGATAACGTACAGCGTATAACGTATAACGTATAACGTATAACGTATAACGTATAACGTATAACGTATAACGTACAACGGATAACGTACAGCGTATAACGTACAACGTATAACGTACAACGTATAACGTACAACGTACAACATACAACGTGTAACGTATAACGTATAACGTATAACGTACAGCGTATAACGTATAGCGTATAACGTACAGCGTATAACGTATAACGTACAACGTATAACGTACAACGTATAACGTACAACGTATAACGTACAACGTACAACATACAACGTGTAACGTATAACGTATAACGTATAACGTATAACGTACAACGTACAGCGTATAACGTACAGCGTATAACGTACAGCGTATAACGTAAAACGTATAACGTATAAAGTATAACGTATAACTTATAACGTACAACGGATAACGTACAGCGTATAACGTATAACGTATAACGTATAACGTATAACGTATAACGTATAACGTACAACGGATAACGTACAGCGTATAACGTACAACGTATAACGTACAACGTATAACGTACAACGTACAACATACAACGTGTAACGTATAACGTATAACGTATAACGTACAGCGTATAACGTACAGCGTATAACGTACAGCGTATAACGTAAAACGTATAACGTATAAAGTATAACGTATAACGTATAACGTACAACGGATAACGTACAGCGTATAACGTATAACGTATAACGTATAACGTATAACGTATAACATACAACGGATAACGTACAGCGTATAACGTACAACGTATAACGTACAACGTATAACGTACAACGTACAACATACAACGTGTAACGTATAACGTATAACGTATAACGTACAGCGTATAACGTACAGCGTATAACGTACAGCGTATAACGTACAGCGTACAACGTATAACGTACGACGTATAACGTACAACGTACAACGTACAACATACAACGTGTAACGTATAACGTATAACGTATAACGTACAGCGTATAACGTACAGCGTATAACGTACAGCGTATAACGTACAGCGTATAACGTACAGCGTATAACGTACAGCGTATAACGTATAACGTATAACGTATAACGTATAACGTATAACGTATAACGTATAACGTACAACGGATAACGTACAGCGTATAACGTATAACGTATAACGTATAACGTATAACGTATAACGTACAACGGATAACGTACAGCGTATAACGTACAACGTATAACGTACAACGTATAACGTACAACGTACAACATACAACGTGTAACGTATAACGTATAACGTATAACGTACAGCGTATAACGTACAGCGTATAACGTACAGCGTATAACGTATAACGTACAACGTATAACGTACAACGTATAGCGTACAACGTATAACGTACAACGTACAACATACAACGTGTAACGTATAACGTATAACGTATAACGTATAACGTACAACGTACAGCGTATAACGTACAGCGTATAACGTACAGCGTATAACGTAAAACGTATAACGTATAACGTATAACGTACATCGTATAACGTACAACGTATAACGTACAACGTACAACATACAACGTGTAACGTATAACGTATAACGTATAACGTACAGCGTATAACGTACAGCGTATAACGTACAGCGTATAACGTACAGCGTATAACGTACAGCGTATAACGTATAACGTATAACGTATAACGTATAACGTATAACGTATAAAGTATAACGTATAACGTGTAACGTATATCGTATAACGTATAACGTATAACGTATAACGTATAACGTATAACGTATAACGTATAACGTATAACGTATAACGTATAACGTATAACGTATAACGTATAACGTATAACGTACAACGTATAACGTTCAACGTATAACGTACAACGTACAACGTACAAGTGTAACGTATAACGTATAACGTATAACGTATAACGTACAGCTTATAACGTACAGCGTATAACGTATAACGTATAACGTATAACGTATAACGTATAACGTATATCGTATAACGTATATCGTATAACGTATAACGTATAACGTATAACGTACAACGTATAACGTACAACGTATAACGTACAACGTATAACGTACAACGTATAACGTACAACGTACAACGTGTAACGTATAACGTATAACGTATAACGTATAACGTACAGCGTATAACGTACAGCGTATAACGTACAGCGTATAACGTAAAACGTATAACGTATAAAGTATAACGTATAACGTATAACGTGCAACGGATAACGTACAGCGTATAACGTATAACGTATAACGTATAACGTATAATGTATAACGTACAACGGATAACGTACAGCGTATAACGTACAACGTATAACGTACAACGTATAACGTACAACGTACAACATACAACGTGTAACGTATAACGTATAACGTATAACGTACAGCGTATAACGTACAGCGTATAACGTACAGCGTATAACGTATAACGTACAACGTATAACGTACAACGTATAACGTACAGCGTACAACGTGTAACGTATAACGTATAACGTACAGCGTATAACGTATAACGTATAACGTATAACGTATAACATACAACGTGTAACGTATAACGTATAACGTACAGCGTATAACGTACAGCGTATAACGTGTAACGTATAACGTACAGCGTATAACGTATAACGTACAACGTATAACGTATAACGTATATCGTATAACGTATAACGTATAACGTATAACGTATAACGTACAACGTATAACGTACAACGTATAACGTACAACGTATAACGTACAACGTATAACGTACAACGTATAACGTACAACGTACAACGTGTAACGTATAACGTATAACGTATAACGTATAACGTACAGCGTATAACGTACAGGGTATAACGTATAACGTATAACGTATAACGTATAAAGTACAGCGTATAACGTACAGCGTATAACGTACAGCGTATAACGTAAAACGTATAACGTATAAAGTATAACGTATAACGTATAACGTATAACGTACAACGGATAACGTACAACGTACAACGTGTAACGTACAACGTATAACGTACAACGTAGAACGTACAGCGTACAACGTGTATCGTATAACGTATAACGTACAGCGTATAACGTACAGCGTATAACGTATAACGTATAACGTACAACGTATAACGTATAACGTATAACGTACAGCGTATAACGTACAGCGTATAACGTATAACGTATAACGTACAGCGTATAACGTATAACGTACAACGTATAACGTATAACGTATAACGTATAACGTATAACGTACAACGTATAACGTACAACGTACAACGTGTAACGTATAACGTATAACGTATAACGTACAGCGTATAACGTACAGGGTATAACGTATAACGTATAACGTATAACGTATAACGTACAGCGTATAACGTACAGCGTATAACGTAAAACGTATAACGTATAAAGTATAACGTATAACGTATAACGTATAACGTATAACGTAGAACGGATAACGTACAACGTACAACGTGTAACGTACAACGTATAACGTACAACGTATAACGTATAACGTATAACGTATAACGTATAACGTATAACGTATAACGTATAACGTATAACGTATAACGTACAGCGTATAACGTATAACGTACAACGTACAACGTATAACGTACAACGTATAACGTACAACGTACAACGTGTAACGTATAACGTATAACGTATAACGTATAACGTACAGCGTATAACGTACAGCGTATAACGTACAGCGTATAACGTAAAACGTATAACGTATAAAGTATAACGTATAACGTATAACGTACAACGGATAACGTACAGCGTATAACGTATAACGTATAACGTATAACGTATAACGTATAACGTATAACGTATAACGTACAACGGATAACGTACAACGTACAACGTGTAACGTACAACGTATAACGTACAACGTATAACGTATAACGTATAACGTATAACGTATAACGTATAACGTATAACGTATAACGTATAACGTATAACGTACAGCGTATAACGTATAACGTACAACGTACAACGTATAACGTACAACGTATAACGTACAACGTACAACGTGTAACGTATAACGTATAACGTATAACGTATAACGTACAGCGTATAACGTACAGCGTATAACGTACAGCGTATAACGTAAAACGTATAACGTATAAAGTATAACGTATAACGTATAACGTACAACGGATAACGTACAGCGTATAACGTATAACGTATAACGTATAACGTATAACGTATAACGTATAACGTATAACGTACAACGGATAACGTACAACGTACAACGTGTAACGTACAACGTATAACGTACAACGTATAACGTATAACGTATAACGTATAACGTATAACGTATAACGTATAACGTATAACGTATAACGTACAGCGTATAACGTATAACGTACAACGTACAACGTATAACGTACAACGTATAACGTACAACGTACAACGTGTAACGTATAACGTATAACGTATAACGTATAACGTACAGCGTATAACGTACAGCGTATAACGTACAGCGTATAACGTATAACGTAAAACGTATAACGTATAAAGTATAACGTATAACGTATAACGTACAACGGATAACGTACAGCGTATAACGTATAACGTATAACGTATAACGTATAACGTACAACGGATAACGTACAGCGTATAACGTACAACGTATAACGTACAACGTATAACGTACAACGTACAACATACAACGTGTAACGTATAACGTATAACGTATAACGTACAGCGTATAACGTATAGCGTATAACGTACAGCGTATAACGTATAACGTACAACGTATAACGTACAACGTATAACGTACAACGTATAACGTAAAACGTATAACGTATAAAGTATAACGTATAACGTATAACGTACAACGGATAACGTACAGCGTATAACGTATAACGTATAACGTATAACGTATAACGTATAACGTATAACGTATAACGTATAACGTATAACGTATAACGTACAACGGATAACGTACAACGTACAACGTGTAACGTACAACGTATAACGTACAACGTATAACGTATAACGTATAACGTATAACGTATAACGTATAACGTACAGCGTATAACGTATAACGTACAACGTACAACGTATAACGTACAACGTATAACGTACAACGTACAACGTGTAACGTATAACGTATAACGTATAACGTATAACGTACAGCGTATAACGTACAGCGTATAACGTACAGCGTATAACGTATAACGTAAAACGTATAACGTATAAAGTATAACGTATAACATATAACGTACAACGGATAACGTACAGCGTATAACGTATAACGTATAACGTATAACGTATAACGTACAACGTACAACGTACAACGTACAACGTGTAACGTATAACGTATAACGTATAACATATAACGTACAGCGTATAACGTACAGCGTATAACGTACAGCGTATAACGTAAAACGTATAACGTATAAAGTATAACGTATAACGTATAACGTACAACGGATAACGTACAGCGTATAACGTATAACGTATAACGTATAACGTATAACGTATAACGTACAACGGATAACGTACAGCGTATAACGTACAACGTATAACGTACAACGTATAACGTACAACGTACAACATACAACGTGTAACGTATAACGTATAACGTATAACGTACAGCGTATAACGTATAGCGTATAACGTACAGCGTATAACGTATAACGTACAACGTATAACGTACAACGTATAACGTACAACGTATAACGTACAACGTACAACATACAACGTGTAACGTATAACGTATAACGTATAACGTATAACGTACAACGTACAGCGTATAACGTACAGCGTATAACGTACAGCGTATAACGTAAAACGTATAACGTATAAAGTATAACGTATAACTTATAACGTACAACGGATAACGTACAGCGTATAACGTATAACGTATAACGTATAACGTATAACGTATAACGTATAACGTATAACGTACAACGGATAACGTACAGCGTATAACGTACAACGTATAACGTACAACGTATAACGTACAACGTACAACATACAACGTGTAACGTATAACGTATAACGTATAACGTACAGCGTATAACGTACAGCGTATAACGTACAGCGTATAACGTAAAACGTATAACGTATAAAGTATAACGTATAACGTATAACGTACAACGGATAACGTACAGCGTATAACGTATAACGTATAACGTATAACGTATAACGTATAACGTACAACGGATAACGTACAGCGTATAACGTACAACGTATAACGTACAACGTATAACGTACAACGTACAACATACAACGTGTAACGTATAACGTATAACGTATAACGTACAGCGTATAACGTACAGCGTATAACGTACAGCGTATAACGTACAGCGTACAACGTATAACGTACGACGTATAACGTACAACGTACAACGTACAACATACAACGTGTAACGTATAACGTATAACGTATAACGTACAGCGTATAACGTACAGCGTATAACGTACAGCGTATAACGTACAGCGTATAACGTACAGCGTATAACGTACAGCGTATAACGTACAGCGTATAACGTATAACGTATAACGTATAACGTATAACGTATAACGTATAACGTATAACGTATAACGTATAACGTATAACGTATAACGTATAACGTATAACGTATAACGTATAACGTATAACGTATAACGTATAACATATAACGTATAACGTATAACGTACAGCGTATAACGTATAACGTATAACGTACAACGTACAACGTACAACGTACAACGTGTAACGTATAACGTATAACGTATAACTTATAACGTACAGCGTATAACGTACAGCGTATAACGTACAGCGTATAACGTAAAACGTATAACGTATAAAGTATAACGTATAACGTATAACGTACAACGGATAACGTACAGCGTATAACGTATAACGTATAACGTATAACGTATAAGGTATAACGTACAACGGATAACGTACAGCGTATAACGTACAACGTATAACGTACAACGTATAACGTACAACGTACAACATACAACGTGTAACGTATAACGTATAACGTATAACGTACAGCGTATAACGTACAGCGTATAACGTACAGCGTATAACGTATAACGTACAACGTATAACGTACAACGTATAGCGTACAACGTATAACGTACAACGTACAACATACAACGTGTAACGTATAACGTATAACGTATAACGTATAACGTACAACGTACAGCGTATAACGTACAGCGTATAACGTACAGCGTATAACGTAAAACGTATAACGTATAAAGTATAACGTATAACTTATAACGTACAACGGATAACGTACAGCGCATAACGTATAACGTATAACGTATAACGTATAACGTATAACGTATAACATACAACGGATAACGTACAGCGTATAACGTACATCGTATAACGTACAACGTATAACGTACAACGTACAACATACAACGTGTAACGTATAACGTATAACGTATAACGTACAGCGTATAACGTACAGCGTATAACGTACAGCGTATAACGTACAGCGTATAACGTACAGCGTATAACGTATAACGTATAACGTATAACGTATAACGTATAACGTATAAAGTATAACGTATAACGTATAACGTATATCGTATAACGTATAACGTATAACGTATAACGTATAACGTATAACGTATAACGTATAACGTATAACGTATAACGTATAACGTACAACGTATAACGTTCAACGTATAACGTACAACGTACAACGTACAACGTGTAACGTATAACGTATAACGTATAACGTATAACGTACAGCTTATAACGTACAGCGTATAACGTATAACGTATAACGTATAACGTATAACGTATAACGTATATCGTATAACGTATATCGTATAACGTATAACGTATAACGTATAACGTACAACGTATAACGTACAACGTATAACGTACAACGTATAACGTACAACGTATAACGTACAACGTACAACGTGTAACGTATAACGTATAACGTATAACGTATAACGTACAGCGTATAACGTACAGCGTATAACGTACAGCGTATAACGTAAAACGTATAACGTATAAAGTATAACGTATAACGTATAACGTGCAACGGATAACGTACAGCGTATAACGTATAACGTATAACGTATAACGTATAATGTATAACGTACAACGGATAACGTACAGCGTATAACGTACAACGTATAACGTACAACGTATAACGTACAACGTACAACATACAACGTTTAACGTATAACGTATAACGTATAACGTACAGCGTATAACGTACAGCGTATAACGTACAGCGTATAACGTATAACGTACAACGTATAACGTACAACGTATAACGTACAGCGTACAACGTGTAACGTATAACGTATAACGTACAGCGTATAACGTACAGCGTATAACGTATAACGTATAACGTACAACGTATAACGTATAACGTATAACGTACAGCGTATAACGTACAACGTACAACGTGTAACGTATAACGTATAACGTATAACGTATAACGTACAGCGTATAACGTACAGGGTATAACGTATAACGTATAACGTATAACGTATAAAGTACAGCGTATAACGTACAGCGTATAACGTACAGCGTATAACGTAAAACGTATAACGTATAAAGTATAACGTATAACGTATAACGTATAACGTACAACGGATAACGTACAACGTACAACGTGTAACGTACAACGTATAACGTACAACGTAGAACGTACAGCGTACAACGTGTATCGTATAACGTATAACGTACAGCGTATAACGTACAGCGTATAACGTATAACGTATAACGTACAACGTATAACGTATAACGTATAACGTACAGCGTATAACGTACAGCGTATAACGTATAACGTATAACGTACAGCGTATAACGTATAACGTACAACGTATAACGTATAACGTATAACGTATAACGTACAACGTATAACGTACAACGTACAACGTGTAACGTATAACGTATAACGTATAACGTACAGCGTATAACGTACAGGGTATAACGTATAACGTACAACGTACAACGTGTAACGTACAACGTATAACGTACAACGTATAACGTATAACGTATAACGTATAACGTATAACGTATAACGTATAACGTATAACGTATAACGTACAGCGTATAACGTATAACGTACAACGTACAACGTATAACGTACAACGTATAACGTACAACGTACAACGTGTAACGTATAACGTATAACGTATAACGTATAACGTACAGCGTATAACGTACAGCGTATAACGTACAGCGTATAACGTATAACGTAAAACGTATAACGTATAAAGTATAACGTATAACGTATAACGTACAACGGATAACGTACAGCGTATAACGTATAACGTATAACGTATAACGTATAACGTACAACGGATAACGTACAGCGTATAACGTACAACGTATAACGTACAACGTATAACGTACAACGTACAACATACAACGTGTAACGTATAACGTATAACGTATAACGTACAGCGTATAACGTATAGCGTATAACGTACAGCGTATAACGTATAACGTACAACGTATAACGTACAACGTATAACGTACAACGTATAACGTAAAACGTATAACGTATAAAGTATAACGTATAACGTATAACGTACAACGGATAACGTACAGCGTATAACGTATAACGTATAACGTATAACGTATAACGTATAACGTATAACGTATAACGTATAACGTATAACGTATAACGTACAACGGATAACGTACAACGTACAACGTGTAACGTACAACGTATAACGTACAACGTATAACGTATAACGTATAACGTATAACGTATAACGTATAACGTACAGCGTATAACGTATAACGTACAACGTACAACGTATAACGTACAACGTATAACGTACAACGTACAACGTGTAACGTATAACGTATAACGTATAACGTATAACGTACAGCGTATAACGTACAGCGTATAACGTACAGCGTATAACGTATAACGTAAAACGTATAACGTATAAAGTATAACGTATAACATATAACGTACAACGGATAACGTACAGCGTATAACGTATAACGTATAACGTATAACGTATAACGTACAACGTACAACGTACAACGTACAACGTGTAACGTATAACGTATAACGTATAACATATAACGTACAGCGTATAACGTACAGCGTATAACGTACAGCGTATAACGTAAAACGTATAACGTATAAAGTATAACGTATAACGTATAACGTACAACGGATAACGTACAGCGTATAACGTATAACGTATAACGTATAACGTATAACGTATAACGTACAACGGATAACGTACAGCGTATAACGTACAACGTATAACGTACAACGTATAACGTACAACGTACAACATACAACGTGTAACGTATAACGTATAACGTATAACGTACAGCGTATAACGTATAGCGTATAACGTACAGCGTATAACGTATAACGTACAACGTATAACGTACAACGTATAACGTACAACGTATAACGTACAACGTACAACATACAACGTGTAACGTATAACGTATAACGTATAACGTATAACGTACAACGTACAGCGTATAACGTACAGCGTATAACGTACAGCGTATAACGTAAAACGTATAACGTATAAAGTATAACGTATAACTTATAACGTACAACGGATAACGTACAGCGTATAACGTATAACGTATAACGTATAACGTATAACGTATAACGTATAACGTATAACGTACAACGGATAACGTACAGCGTATAACGTACAACGTATAACGTACAACGTATAACGTACAACGTACAACATACAACGTGTAACGTATAACGTATAACGTATAACGTACAGCGTATAACGTACAGCGTATAACGTACAGCGTATAACGTAAAACGTATAACGTATAAAGTATAACGTATAACGTATAACGTACAACGGATAACGTACAGCGTATAACGTATAACGTACAGCGTATAACGTACAGCGTATAACGTACAGCGTATAACGTACAGCGTACAACGTATAACGTACGACGTATAACGTACAACGTACAACGTACAACATACAACGTGTAACGTATAACGTATAACGTATAACGTACAGCGTATAACGTACAGCGTATAACGTACAGCGTATAACGTACAGCGTATAACGTACAGCGTATAACGTACAGCGTATAACGTACAGCGTATAACGTATAACGTATAACGTATAACGTATAACGTATAACGTATAACGTATAACGTATAACGTATAACGTATAACGTATAACGTATAACGTATAACGTATAACGTATAACGTATAACGTATAACGTATAACGTATAACGTATAACGTATAACGTACAGCGTATAACGTATAACGTATAACGTACAACGTACAACGTACAACGTACAACGTGTAACGTATAACGTATAACGTATAACGTATAACGTACAGCGTATAACGTACAGCGTATAACGTACAGCGTATAACGTAAAACGTATAACGTATAAAGTATAACGTATAACGTATAACGTACAACGGATAACGTACAGCGTATAACGTATAACGTATAACGTATAACGTATAAGGTATAACGTACAACGGATAACGTACAGCGTATAACGTACAACGTATAACGTACAACGTATAACGTACAACGTACAACATACAACGTGTAACGTATAACGTATAACGTATAACGTACAGCGTATAACGTACAGCGTATAACGTACAGCGTATAACGTATAACGTACAACGTATAACGTACAACGTATAGCGTACAACGTATAACGTACAACGTACAACATACAACGTGTAACGTATAACGTATAACGTATAACGTATAACGTACAACGTACAGCGTATAACGTACAGCGTATAACGTACAGCGTATAACGTAAAACGTATAACGTATAAAGTATAACGTATAACTTATAACGTACAACGGATAACGTACAGCGCATAACGTATAACGTATAACGTATAACGTATAACGTATAACGTATAACATACAACGGATAACGTACAGCGTATAACGTACATCGTATAACGTACAACGTATAACGTACAACGTACAACATACAACGTGTAACGTATAACGTATAACGTATAACGTACAGCGTATAACGTACAGCGTATAACGTACAGCGTATAACGTACAGCGTATAACGTACAGCGTATAACGTATAACGTATAACGTATAACGTATAACGTATAACGTATAAAGTATAACGTATAACGTGTAACGTATATCGTATAACGTATAACGTATAACGTATAACGTATAACGTATAACGTATAACGTATAACGTATAACGTATAACGTATAACGTACAACGTATAACGTTCAACGTATAACGTACAACGTACAACGTACAACGTGTAACGTATAACGTATAACGTATAACGTATAACGTACAGCTTATAACGTACAGCGTATAACGTATAACGTATAACGTATAACGTATAACGTATAACGTATATCGTATAACGTATATCGTATAACGTATAACGTATAACGTATAACGTACAACGTATAACGTACAACGTATAACGTACAACGTATAACGTACAACGTATAACGTACAACGTACAACGTGTAACGTATAACGTATAACGTATAACGTATAACGTACAGCGTATAACGTACAGCGTATAACGTACAGCGTATAACGTAAAACGTATAACGTATAAAGTATAACGTATAACGTATAACGTGCAACGTATAACGTACATCGTATAACGTATAACGTATAACGTATAACGTATAACGTATAACGTACAACGGATAACGTACAGCGTATAACGTACAACGTATAACGTACAACGTATAACGTACAACGTACAACATACAACGTGTAACGTATAACGTATAACGTATAACGTACAGCGTATAACGTACAGCGTATAACGTACAGCGTATAACGTATAACGTACAACGTATAACGTACAACGTATAACGTACAGCGTACAACGTGTAACGTATAACGTATAACGTACAGCGTATAACGTACAGCGTATAACGTATAACGTATAACGTACAACGTATAACGTATAACGTATAACGTACAGCGTATAACGTACAACGTACAACGTGTAACGTATAACGTATAACGTATAACGTATAACGTACAGCGTATAACGTACAGGGTATAACGTATAACGTATAACGTATAACGTATAAAGTACAGCGTATAACGTACAGCGTATAACGTACAGCGTATAACGTAAAACGTATAACGTATAAAGTATAACGTATAACGTATAACGTATAACGTACAACGGATAACGTACAACGTACAACGTGTAACGTACAACGTATAACGTACAACGTAGAACGTACAGCGTACAACGTGTATCGTATAACGTATAACGTACAGCGTATAACGTACAGCGTATAACGTATAACGTATAACGTACAACGTATAACGTATAACGTATAACGTACAGCGTATAACGTACAGCGTATAACGTATAACGTATAACGTACAGCGTATAACGTATAACGTACAACGTATAACGTATAACGTATAACGTATAACGTACAACGTATAACGTACAACGTACAACGTGTAACGTATAACGTATAACGTATAACGTACAGCGTATAACGTACAGGGTATAACGTATAACGTATAACGTATAACGTATAACGTACAGCGTATAACGTACAGCGTATAACGTAAAACGTATAACGTATAAAGTATAACGTATAACGTATAACGTATAACGTATAACGTAGAACGGATAACGTACAACGTACAACGTGTAACGTACAACGTATAACGTACAACGTATAACGTATAACGTATAACGTATAACGTATAACGTATAACGTATAACGTATAACGTATAACGAACAGCGTATAACGTATAACGTACAACGTACAACGTATAACGTACAACGTATAACGTACAACGTACAACGTGTAACGTATAACGTATAACGTATAACGTATAACGTACAGCGTATAACGTACAGCGTATAACGTACAGCGTATAACGTAAAACGTATAACGTATAAAGTATAACGTATAACGTATAACGTACAACGGATAACGTACAGCGTATAACGTATAACGTATAACGTATAACGTATAACGTATAACGTATAACGTATAACGTATAACGTACAACGGATAACGTACAACGTACAACGTGTAACGTACAACGTACAACGTATAACGTATAACGTATAACGTATAACGTATAACGTATAACGTATAACGTATAACGTATAACGTATAACGTACAGCGTATAACGTATAACGTACAACGTACAACGTATAACGTACAACGTATAACGTACAACGTACAACGTGTAACGTATAACGTATAACGTATAACGTATAACGTACAGCGTATAACGTACAGCGTATAACGTACAGCGTATAACGTATAACGTAAAACGTATAACGTATAAAGTATAACGTATAACGTATAACGTACAACGGATAACGTACAGCGTATAACGTATAACGTATAACGTATAACGTATAACGTATAACGTACAACGTACAACGTACAACGTACAACGTGTAACGTATAACGTATAACGTATAACGTATAACGTACAGCGTATAACGTACAGCGTATAACGTACAGCGTATAACGTAAAACGTATAACGTATAAAGTATAACGTATAACGTATAACGTACAACGGATAACGTACAGCGTATAACGTATAACGTATAACGTATAACGTATAACGTATAACGTACAACGGATAACGTACAGCGTATAACGTACAACGTATAACGTACAACGTATAACGTACAACGTACAACATACAACGTGTAACGTATAACGTATAACGTATAACGTACAGCGTATAACGTACAGCGTATAACGTACAGCGTATAACGTATAACGTACAACGTATAACGTACAACGTATAACGTACAACGTATAACGTACAACGTACAACATACAACGTGTAACGTATAACGTATAACGTATAACGTATAACGTACAACGTACAGCGTATAACGTACAGCGTATAACGTACAGCGTATAACGTAAAACGTATAACGTATAAAGTATAACGTATAACTTATAACGTACAACGGATAACGTACAGCGTATAACGTATAACGTGTAACGTATAACGTATAACGTATAACGTATAACGTATAACGTATAACGTACAACGGATAACGTACAGCGTATAACGTACAACGTATAACGTACAACGTATAACGTACAACGTACAACATACAACGTGTAACGTATAACGTATAACGTATAACGTACAGCGTATAACGTACAGCGTATAACGTACAGCGTATAACGTATAACGTACAACGTATAACGTACAACGTATAACGTACAGCGTACAACGTGTAACGTATAACGTATAACGTACAGCGTATAACGTACAGCGTATAACGTACAGCATATAACGTATAACGTATAACGTACAACGTATAACGTATAACGTATAACGTACAGCGTATAACGTACAGCGTATAACGTATAATGTACAGCGTATAACGTATAACGTACAACGTATAACGTATAACGTATATCGTATAACGTATAACGTATAACGTATAACGTATAACGTATAACGTACAACGTATAACGTACAACGTATAACGTACAACGTATAACGTACAACGTATAACGTACAACGTATAACGTACAACGTACAACGTGTAACGTATAACGTATAACGTATAACGTATAACGTACAGCGTATAACGTACAGGGTATAACGTATAACGTATAACGTATAACGTATAACGTACAGCGTATAACGTACAGCGTATAACGTACAGCGTATAACGTAAAACGTATAACGTATAAAGTATAACGTATAACGTATAACGTATAACGTACAACGGATAACGTACAACGTACAACGTGTAACGTACAACGTATAACGTACAACGTATAACGTATAACGTATAACGTATAACGTATAACGTATAACGTATAACGTATAACGTATAACGTATAACGTATAACGTATAACGTACAGCGTATAACGTATAACGTACAACGTATAACGTACAACGTATAACGTACAACGTATAACGTACAACGTGTAACGTATAACGTATAACGTATAACGTATAACGTACAGCATATAACGTATAACGTATAACGTACAACGTATAACGTATAACGTATAACGCACAGCGTATAACGTATAACGTACAACGTATAACGTACAACGTATAACGTACAACGTATAACGTTCAACGTATAACGTACAACGTACAACGTACAACGTGTAACGTATAACGTATAACGTACAGCTTATAACGTACAGCGTATAACGTACAGCGTATAACGTATAACGTATAACGTATAACGTATATCGTATAACGTATAACGTATAACGTATAACGTACAACGTATAACGTACAACGTATAACGTATAACGTATAACGTACAACGGATAACGTACAGCGTATAACGTACAGCGTATAACGTATAACGTATAACGTATAACGTATAACGTATAACGTATAACGTATAAAGTATAACGTATAACGTGTAACGTTTATCGTATAACGTATAACGTATAACGTATAACGTATAACGTATAACGTATAACGTATAACGTATAACGTATAACGTATAACGTACAACGTATAACGTTCAACGTATAACGTACAACGTACAACGTACAACGTACAACGTGTAACGTATAACGTATTACGTATAACGTATAACGTACAGCTTATAACGTACAGCGTATAACGTATAACGTATAACGTATAACGTATAACGTATAACGTATATCGTATAACGTATATCGTATAACGTATAACGTATAACGTATAACGTACAACGTATAACGTACAACGTATAACGTACAACGTATAACGTACAACGTATAACGTACAACGTACAACGTGTAACGTATAACGTATAACGTATAACGTATAACGTACAGCGTATAACGTACAGCGTATAACGTATAACGTATAACGTACAACGGATAACGTACAGCGTATAACGTACAGCGTATAACGTATAACGTATAACGTATAACGTATAACGTATAACGTATAACGTATAAAGTATAACGTATAACGTGTAACGTTTATCGTATAACGTATAACGTATAACGTATAACGTATAACGTATAACGTATAACGTATAACGTATAACGTATAACGTACAACGTATAACGTTCAACGTATAACGTACAACGTACAACGTACAACGTACAACGTGTAACGTATAACGTATTACGTATAACGTATAACGTACAGCTTATAACGTACAGCGTATAACGTATAACGTATAACGTATAACGTATAACGTATATCGTATAACGTATATCGTATAACGTATAACGTATAACGTATAACGTACAACGTATAACGTACAACGTATAACGTACAACGTATAACGTATAACGTATAACGTACAACGGATAACGTACAGCGTATAACGTACAACGTATAACGTACAACGTATAACGTACAACGTACAACATATAACGTTTAACGTATAACGTATAACGTATAACGTACAGCGTATAACGTACAGCGTATAACGTACAGCGTACAACGTATAACGTACAACGTATAACGTATAACGTTCAACGTACAACGTGTAACGTATAACGTATAACGTACAGCGTATAACGTACAGCGTATAACGTATAACGTATAACGTACAACGTATAACGTATAACGTATAACGTACAGCGTATAACGTACAGCGTATAACGTATAACGTATAACGTACAGCGTATAACGTATAACGTACAACGTATAACGTATAACGTATATCGTATAACGTATAACGTATAACGTATAACGTATAACGTATAACGTACAACGTATAACGTACAACGTATAACGTACAACGTATAACGTACAACGTATAACGTACAACGTATAACGTACAACGTACAACGTGTAACGTATAACGTATAACGTATAACGTATAACGTACAGCGTATAACGTACAGGGTATAACGTATAACGTATAACGTATAAAGTACAGCGTATAACGTACAGCGTATAACGTACAGCGTATAACGTAAAACGTATAACGTATAAAGTATAACGTATAACGTATAACGTATAACGTACAACGGATAACGTACAACGTACAACGTGTAACGTACAACGTATAACGTACAACGGATAACGTACAATGTACAACGTGTAACGTACAACGTATAACGTACAACGTATAACGTATAACGTATAACGTATAACGTATAACGTATAACGTATAACGTATAACGTATAACGTATAACGTATAACGTACAGCGTATAACGTATAACGTACAACGTACAACGTATAACGTACAACGTATAACGTACAACGTACAACGTGTAACGTATAACGTATAACGTATAACGTATAACGTACAGCGTATAACGTACAGCGTATAACATACAGCGTATAACGTAAAACGTATAACGTATAAAGTATAACGTATAACGTATAACGTACAACGGATAACGTACAGCGTATAACGTATAACGTATAACGTATAACGTATAACGTATAACGTACAACGGATAACGTACAGCGTATAACGTACAACGTATAACGTACGACGTATAACGTACAACGTACAACGTACAACGTGTAACGTATAACGTATAACGTACAGCGTATAACGTACAGCGTATAACGTACAGCGTATAACGTATAACGTACAACGTATAACGTACAACGTATAACGTACAGCGTACAACGTGTAACGTATAACGTATAACGTACAGCGTATAACGTACAGCGTATAACGTAAAACGTATAACGTATAAAGTATAACGTATAACGTATAACGTACAACGGATAACGTACAGCGTATAACGTATAACGTATAACGTATAACGTATAACGTATAACGTACAACGTACAACGTACAACGTACAACGTGTAACGTATAACGTATAACGTATAACGTATAACGTACAGCGTATAACGTACAGCGTATAACGTACGGCGTATAACGTAAAACGTATAACGTATAACGTATAACGTATAACGTATAACGTATAACGTACAACGTACAACGTACAACGTACAACGTGTAACGTATAACGTATAACGTATAACGTATAACGTACAGCGTATAACGTACAGCGTATAACGTACGGCGTATAACGTAAAACGTATAACGTATAAAGTATAACGTATAACGTATAACGTACAACGGATAACGTACAGCGTATAACGTACAACGTATAACGTACAACGTATAACGTACAACGTACAACATATAACGTTTAACGTATAACGTATAACGTATAACGTACAGCGTATAACGTACAGCGTATAACGTACAGCGTACAACGTATAACGTACAACGTATAACGTACAGCGTACAACGTGTAACGTATAACGTATAACGTACAGCGTATAACGTACAGCGTATAACGTATAACGTATAACGTACAACGTATAACGTATAACGTATAACGTACAGCGTATAACGTACAGCGTATAACGTATAACGTATAACGTACAGCGTATAACGTATAACGTACAACGTATAACGTATAACGTATATCGTATAACGTATAACGTATAACGTATAACGTATAACGTATAACGTACAACGTATAACGTACAACGTATAACGTACAACGTATAACGTACAACGTATAACGTACAACGTATACCGTACAACGTACAACGTGTAACGTATAACGTATAACGTATAACGTATAACGTACAGCGTATAACGTACAGGGTATAACGTATAACGTATAACGTATAACGTATAAAGTACAGCGTATAACGTACAACGTACAACGTACAACGTACAACGTGTAACGTATAACGTATAACGTATAACGTATAACGTACAGCGTATAACGTACAGCGTATAACGTACAGCGTATAACGTAAAACGTATAACGTATAAAGTATAACGTATAACGTATAACGTACAACGGATAACGTACAGCGTATAACGTATAACGTATAACGTATAACGTAAAACGTATAACGTATAAAGTATAACGTATAACTTATAACGTACAACGGATAACGTACAGCGTATAACGTATAACGTATAACGTATAACGTATAACGTATAACGTATAACGTATAACGTATAACGTACAACGGATAACGTACAGCGTATAACGTACAACGTATAACGTACAACGTATAACGTACAACGAACAACATACAACGTGTAACGTATAACGTATAACGTATAACGTACAGCGTATAACGTACAGCGTATAACGTACAGCGTATAACGTATAACGTACAACGTATAACGTACAACGTATAACGTACAGCGTACAACGTGTAACGTATAACGTATAACGTACAGCGTATAACGTACAGCGTATAACGTACAGCATATAACGTATAACGTATAACGTACAACGTATAACGTATAACGTATAACGTACAGCGTATAACGTACAGCGTATAACGTATAATGTACAGCGTATAACGTATAACGTACAACGTATAACGTATAACGTATATCGTATAACGTATAACGTATAACGTATAACGTATAACGTACAACGTATAACGTACAACGTATAACGTACAACGTATAACGTACAACGTATAACGTACAACGTATAACGTACAACGTACAACGTGTAACGTATAACGTATAACGTATAACGTATAACGTACAGCGTATAACGTACAGGGTATAACGTATAACGTATAACGTATAACGTATAACGTACAGCGTATAACGTACAGCGTATAACGTACAGCGTATAACGTAAAACGTATAACGTATAAAGTATAACGTATAACGTATAACGTATAACGTACAACGGATAACGTACAACGTACAACGTGTAACGTACAACGTATAACGTACAACGTATAACGTATAACGTATAACGTATAACGTATAACGTATAACGTATAACGTATAACGTATAACGTATAACGTATAACGTATAACGTACAGCGTATAACGTATAACGTACAACGTATAACGTACAACGTATAACGTACAACGTATAACGTACAACGTGTAACGTATAACGTATAACGTATAACGTATAACGTACAGCATATAACGTATAACGTATAACGTACAACGTATAACGTATAACGTATAACGCACAGCGTATAACGTATAACGTACAACGTATAACGTACAACGTATAACGTACAACGTATAACGTTCAACGTATAACGTACAACGTACAACGTACAACGTGTAACGTATAACGTATAACGTACAGCTTATAACGTACAGCGTATAACGTACAGCGTATAACGTATAACGTATAACGTATAACGTATATCGTATAACGTATAACGTATAACGTATAACGTACAACGTATAACGTACAACGTATAACGTATAACGTATAACGTACAACGGATAACGTACAGCGTATAACGTACAGCGTATAACGTATAACGTATAACGTATAACGTATAACGTATAACGTATAACGTATAAAGTATAACGTATAACGTGTAACGTTTATCGTATAACGTATAACGTATAACGTATAACGTATAACGTATAACGTATAACGTATAACGTATAACGTATAACGTATAACGTACAACGTATAACGTTCAACGTATAACGTACAACGTACAACGTACAACGTACAACGTGTAACGTATAACGTATTACGTATAACGTATAACGTACAGCTTATAACGTACAGCGTATAACGTATAACGTATAACGTATAACGTATAACGTATAACGTATATCGTATAACGTATATCGTATAACGTATAACGTATAACGTATAACGTACAACGTATAACGTACAACGTATAACGTACAACGTATAACGTACAACGTATAACGTACAACGTACAACGTGTAACGTATAACGTATAACGTATAACGTATAACGTACAGCGTATAACGTACAGCGTATAACGTATAACGTATAACGTACAACGGATAACGTACAGCGTATAACGTACAGCGTATAACGTATAACGTATAACGTATAACGTATAACGTATAACGTATAACGTATAAAGTATAACGTATAACGTGTAACGTTTATCGTATAACGTATAACGTATAACGTATAACGTATAACGTATAACGTATAACGTATAACGTATAACGTATAACGTACAACGTATAACGTTCAACGTATAACGTACAACGTACAACGTACAACGTACAACGTGTAACGTATAACGTATTACGTATAACGTATAACGTACAGCTTATAACGTACAGCGTATAACGTATAACGTATAACGTATAACGTATAACGTATATCGTATAACGTATATCGTATAACGTATAACGTATAACGTATAACGTACAACGTATAACGTACAACGTATAACGTACAACGTATAACGTATAACGTATAACGTACAACGGATAACGTACAGCGTATAACGTACAACGTATAACGTACAACGTATAACGTACAACGTACAACATATAACGTTTAACGTATAACGTATAACGTATAACGTACAGCGTATAACGTACAGCGTATAACGTACAGCGTACAACGTATAACGTACAACGTATAACGTATAACGTTCAACGTACAACGTGTAACGTATAACGTATAACGTACAGCGTATAACGTACAGCGTATAACGTATAACGTATAACGTACAACGTATAACGTATAACGTATAACGTACAGCGTATAACGTACAGCGTATAACGTATAACGTATAACGTACAGCGTATAACGTATAACGTACAACGTATAACGTATAACGTATATCGTATAACGTATAACGTATAACGTATAACGTATAACGTATAACGTACAACGTATAACGTACAACGTATAACGTACAACGTATAACGTACAACGTATAACGTACAACGTATAACGTACAACGTACAACGTGTAACGTATAACGTATAACGTATAACGTATAACGTACAGCGTATAACGTACAGGGTATAACGTATAACGTATAACGTATAAAGTACAGCGTATAACGTACAGCGTATAACGTACAGCGTATAACGTAAAACGTATAACGTATAAAGTATAACGTATAACGTATAACGTATAACGTACAACGGATAACGTACAACGTACAACGTGTAACGTACAACGTATAACGTACAACGGATAACGTACAATGTACAACGTGTAACGTACAACGTATAACGTACAACGTATAACGTATAACGTATAACGTATAACGTATAACGTATAACGTATAACGTATAACGTATAACGTATAACGTATAACGTATAACGTACAGCGTATAACGTATAACGTACAACGTACAACGTATAACGTACAACGTATAACGTACAACGTACAACGTGTAACGTATAACGTATAACGTATAACGTATAACGTACAGCGTATAACGTACAGCGTATAACATACAGCGTATAACGTAAAACGTATAACGTATAAAGTATAACGTATAACGTATAACGTACAACGGATAACGTACAGCGTATAACGTATAACGTATAACGTATAACGTATAACGTATAACGTACAACGGATAACGTACAGCGTATAACGTACAACGTATAACGTACGACGTATAACGTACAACGTACAACATACAACGTGTAACGTATAACGTATAACGTACAGCGTATAACGTACAGCGTATAACGTACAGCGTATAACGTATAACGTACAACGTATAACGTACAACGTATAACGTACAGCGTACATCGTGTAACGTATAACGTATAACGTACAGCGTATAACGTACAGCGTATAACGTAAAACGTATAACGTATAAAGTATAACGTATAACGTATAACGTACAACGGATAACGTACAGCGTATAACGTATAACGTATAACGTATAACGTATAACGTATAACGTACAACGTACAACGTACAACGTACAACGTGTAACGTATAACGTATAACGTATAACGTATAACGTACAGCGTATAACGTACAGCGTATAACGTACGGCGTATAACGTAAAACGTATAACGTATAACGTATAACGTATAACGTATAACGTATAACGTACAACGTACAACGTACAACGTACAACGTGTAACGTATAACGTATAACGTATAACGTATAACGTACAGCGTATAACGTACAGCGTATAACGTACGGCGTATAACGTAAAACGTATAACGTATAAAGTATAACGTATAACGTATAACGTACAGCGTATAACGTATAACGTACAACGTATAACGTATAACGTATATCGTATAACGTATAACGTATAACGTATAACGTATAACGTATAACGTACAACGTATAACGTACAACGTATAACGTACAACGTATAACGTACAACGTATAACGTACAACGTATACCGTACAACGTACAACGTGTAACGTATAACGTATAACGTATAACGTATAACGTACAGCGTATAACGTACAGGGTATAACGTATAACGTATAACGTATAACGTATAAAGTACAGCGTATAACGTACAGCGTATAACGTACAGCGTATAACGTAAAACGTATAACGTATAAAGTATAACGTATAACGTATAACGTATAACGTACAACGGATAACGTACAACGTACAACGTGTAACGTACAACGTATAACGTACAACGTAGAACGTACAGCGTACAACGTGTATCGAATAACGTATAACGTACAGCGTATAACGTACAGCGTATAACGTATAACGTATAACGTACAACGTATAACGTATAACGTATAACGTACAACGTATAACGTACAGCGTATAACGTATAACGTATAACGTACAGCGTATAACGTATAACGTACAACGTATAACGTATAACGTATATCGTATAACGTATAACGTATAACGTATAACGTATAACGTACAACGTATAACGTATAACGTATAACGTACAACGGATAACGTACAATGTACAACGTGTAACGTACAACGTATAACGTACAACGTATAACGTATAACGTATAACGTATAACGTATAACGTATAACGTATAACGTATAACGTATAACGTATAACGTATAACGTATAACGTATAACGTACAGCGTATAACGTATAACGTACAACGTACAACGTATAACGTACAACGTATAACGTACAACGTACAACGTGTAACGTATAACGTATAACGTATAACGTATAACGTATAACGTACAGCGTATAACGTACAGCGTATAACATACAGCGTATAACGTAAAACGTATAACGTATAAAGTATAACGTATAACGTATAACGTACAACGGATAACGTACAGCGTATAACGTATAACGTATAACGTATAACGTATAACGTATAACGTACAACGGATAACGTACAGCGTATAACGTACAACGTATAACGTACGACGTATAACGTACAACGTACAACATACAACGTGTAACGTATAACGTATAACGTACAGCGTATAACGTACAGCGTATAACGTACAGCGTATAACGTATAACGTACAACGTATAACGTACAACGTATAACGTACAGCGTACAACGTGTAACGTATAACGTATAACGTACAGCGTATAACGTACAGCGTATAACGTAAAACGTATAACGTATAAAGTATAACGTATAACGTATAACGTACAACGGATAACGTACAGCGTATAACGTATAACGTATAACGTATAACGTATAACGTATAACGTATAACGTATAACGTACAACGTACAACGTACAACGTACAACGTGTAACGTATAACGTATAACGTATAACGTATAACGTATAACGTACAGCGTATAACGTACAGCGTATAACGTACAGCGTATAACGTATAACGTATAACGTACAGCGTATAACGTATAACGTACAACGTATAACGTATAACGTATATCGTATAACGTATAACGTATAACGTATAACGTATAACGTATAACGTACAACGTATAACGTACAACGTATAACGTACAACGTATAACGTACAACGTATAACGTACAACGTATAACGTACAACGTACAACGTGTAACGTATAACGTATAACGTATAACGTATAACGTATAACGTACAGCGTATAACGTACAGGGTATAACGTATAACGTATAACGTATAACGTATAAAGTACAGCGTATAACGTACAGCGTATAACGTACAGCGTATAACGTAAAACGTATAACGTATAAAGTATAACGTATAACGTATAACGTATAACGTACAACGGATAACGTACAACGTACAACGTGTAACGTACAACGTATAACGTACAACGTAGAACGTACAGCGTACAACGTGTATCGTATAACGTATAACGTACAGCGTATAACGTACAGCGTATAACGTATAACGTATAACGTACAACGTATAACGTATAACGTATAACGTACAACGTATAACGTACAGCGTATAACGTATAACGTATAACGTACAGCGTATAACGTATAACGTATAACGTATAACGTACAACGTATAACGTATAACGTATATCGTATAACGTATAACGTATAACGTATAACGTATAACGTACAACGTATAACGTATAACGTATAACGTACAACGGATAACGTACAACGTACAACGTGTAACGTACAACGTATAACGTATAACGTATAACGTATAACGTATAACGTATAACGTATAACGTATAACGTATAACGTATAACGTACAGCGTATAACGTATAACGTACAACGTACAACGTATAACGTACAACGTATAACGTACAACGTACAACGTGTAACGTATAACGTATAACGTATAACGTATAACGTACAGCGTATAACGTACAGCGTATAACATACAGCGTATAACGTAAAACGTATAACGTATAAAGTATAACGTATAACGTATAACGTACAACGGATAACGTACAGCGTATAACGTATAACGTATAACGTATAACGTATAACGTATAACGTACAACGGATAACGTACAGCGTATAACGTACAACGTATAACGTACGACGTATAACGTACAACGTACAACATACAACGTGTAACGTATAACGTATAACGTACAGCGTATAACGTACAGCGTATAACGTACAGCGTATAACGTATAACGTACAACGTATAACGTACAACGTATAACGTACAGCGTACAACGTGTAACGAATAACGTATAACGTACAGCGTATAACGTACAGCGTATAACGTAAAACGTATAACGTATAAAGTATAACGTATAACGTATAACGTACAACGGATAACGTACAGCGTATAACGTATAACGTATAACGTATAACGTATAACGTATAACGTACAACGTACAACGTACAACGTACAACGTACAACGTGTAACGTATAACGTATAACGTATAACGTATAACGTACAGCGTATAACGTACAGCGTATAACGTACAGCGTATAACGTAAAACGTATAACGTATAAAGTATAACGTATAACGTATAACGTACAACGGATAACGTACAGCGTATAACGTATAACGTATAACGTATAACGTATAACGTACAACGGATAACGTACAGCGTATAACGTACAACGTATAACGTACAACGTATAACGTACAACGTACAACATACAACGTGTAACGTATAACGTATAACGTATAACGTACAGCGTATAACGTACAGCGTATAACGTACAGCGTATAACGTATAACGTACAACGTATAACGTACAACATATAACGTACAACGTATAACGTATAACGTACAACGTACAACATACAACGTGTAACGTATAACGTATAACGTATAACGTATAACGTACAACGTACAGCGTATAACGTACAGCGTATAACGTACAGCGTATAACGTAAAACGTATAACGTATAAAGTATAACGTATAACTTATAACGTACAACGGATAACGTACAGCGTATAACATATAACGTATAACGTATAACGTATAACGTATAACGTATAACGTATAACGTATAACGTACAACGGATAACGTACAGCGTATAACGTACAACGTATAACGTACAACGTATAACGTACAACGTACAACATACAACGTGTAACGTATAACGTATAACGTATAACGTACAGCGTATAACGTACAGCGTATAACGTACAGATTATAACGTATAACGTACAACGTATAACGTACAACGTATAACGTACAGCGTACAACGTGTAACGTATAACGTATAACGTACAGCGTATAACGTACAGCGTATAACGTACAGCATATAACGTATAACGTATAACGTACAACGTATAACGTATAACGTATAACGTACAGCGTATAACGTACAGCGTATAACGTATAACGTATAACGTACAACGTATAACGTATAACGTATATCGTATAACGTACAACGGATAACGTACAACGTATAACGTATAACGTATAACGTACAGCGTATAACGTACAGCGTATAACGTACAGCGTATAACGTAAAACGTATAACGTATAAAGTATAACGTATAACGTATAACGTATAACGTACAACGGATAACGTACAACGTACAACGTGTAACGTACAACGTATAACGTACAACGTACAGCGTATAACGTACAGCGTATAACGTAAAACGTATAACGTATAAAGTATAACGTATAACGTATAACGTACAACGGATAACGTACAGCGTATAACGTATAACGTATAACGTATAACGTATAACGTATAACGTATAACGTACAACGTACAACGTACAACGTACAACGTGTAACGTATAACGTATAACGTATAACGTATAACGTACAGCGTATAACGTACAGCGTATAACGTACAGCGTATAACGTACAGCGTATAACGTAAAACGTATAACGTATAAAGTATAACGTATAACGTATAACGTACAACGTATAACGTATAACGTATAACGTATAACGCACAGCGTATAACGTATAACGTACAACGTATAACGTACAACGTATAACGTACAACGTATAACGTTCAACGTATAACGTACAACGTACAACGTACAACGTGTAACGTATAACGTATAACGTACAGCTTATAACGTACAGCGTATAACGTACAGCGTATAACGTATAACGTATAACGTATAACGTATAACGTATATCGTATAACGTATAACGTATAACGTATAACGTACAACGTATAACGTACAACGTATAACGTACAACGTATAACGTACAACGTACAACATACAACGTGTAACGTATAACGTATAACGTATAACGTACAGCGTATAACGTACAGCGTATAACGTACAGCGTATAACGTATAACGTACAACGTATAACGTACAACATTTAACGTACAACGTATAACGTACAACGTACAACATACAACGTGTAACGTATAACGTATAACGTATAACGTATAACGTACAACGTACAGCGTATAACGTACAGCGTATAACGTACAGCGTATAACGTAAAACGTATAACGTATAAAGTATAACGTATAACTTATAACGTACAACGGATAACGTACAGCGTATAACGTATAACGTATAACGTATAACGTATAACGTATAACGTATAACGTACAACGGATAACGTACAGCGTATAACGTACAACGTATAACGTACAACGTATAACGTACAACGTACAACATACAACGTGTAACGTATAACGTATAACGTACAGCGTATAACGTACAGCGTATAACGTACAGCGTATAACGTATAACGTACAACGTATAACGTACAACGTATAACGTACAGCGTACAACGTGTAACGTATAACGTATAACGTACAGCGTATAACGTACAGCGTATAACGTACAGCGTATAACGTACAGCGTATAACGTACAACGTACAACATACAACGTGTAACGTATAACGTATAACGTATAACGTACAGCGTATAACGTACAGCGTATAACGTACGGCGTATAACGTATAACGTACAACGTATAACGTACAACGTATAACGTACAGCGTACAACGTGTAACGTATAACGTATAACGTACAGCGTATAACGTACAGCGTATAACGTACAGCATATAACGTATAACGTATAACGTACAACGTATAACGTATAACGTATAACGTACAACGGATAACGTACAACGTACAACGTGTAACGTACAACGTATAACGTACAACGTATAACGTATAACGTATAACGTATAACGTATAACGTATAACGTATAACGTATAACGTATAACGTACAGCGTATAACGTATAACGTACAACGTATAACGTACAACGTATAACGTACAACGTATAACGTACAACGTGTAACGTATAACGTATAACGTATAACGTATAACGTACAGCATATAACGTATAACGTATAACGTACAACGTATAACGTATAACGTATAACGTATAACGCACAGCGTATAACGTATAACGTACAACGTATAACGTACAACGTATAACGTACAACGTATAACGTTCAACGTATAACGTACAACGTACAACGTACAACGTGTAACGTACAACGTATAACGTACAACGTATAACGTACAACGTATAACGTACAACGTACAACGTGTAACGTATAACGTAAAACGTATAACGTATAAAGTATAACGTATAACGTATAACGTACAACGGATAACGTACAGCGTATAACGTATAACGTATAACGTATAACGTACAACGGATAACGTACAGCGTATAACGTACAGCGTATAACGTATAACGTATAACGTATAACGTATAACGTATAACGTATAACGTATAACGTATAAAGTATAACGTATAACGTGTAACGTATATCGTATAACGTATAACGTATAACTTATAACGTATAACGTATAACGTATAACGTATAACGTATAACGTATAACGTATAACGTATAACGTATAACGTATAACGTATAACGTATAACGTATAACGTATAACGTATAACGTACAGCGTATAACGTATAACGTATAACGTACAGCGTATAACGTATAACGTATAACGTATAACGTACAACGTATAACGTATAACGTATATCGTATAACGTATAACGTATAACGTATAACGTATAACGTACAACGTATAACGTATAACGTATAACGTACAACGGATAACGTACAACGTACAACGTGTAACGTACAACGTATAACGTATAACGTATAACGTATAACGTATAACGTATAACGTATAACGTATAACGTATAACGTATAACGTACAGCGTATAACGTATAACGTACAACGTACAACGTATAACGTACAACGTATAACGTACAACGTACAACGTGTAACGTATAACGTATAACGTATAACGTATAACGTACAGCGTATAACGTACAGCGTATAACATACAGCGTATAACGTAAAACGTATAACGTATAAAGTATAACGTATAACGTATAACGTACAACGGATAACGTACAGCGTATAACGTATAACGTATAACGTATAACGTATAACGTATAACGTACAACGGATAACGTACAGCGTATAACGTACAACGTATAACGTACGACGTATAACGTACAACGTACAACATACAACGTGTAACGTATAACGTATAACGTACAGCGTATAACGTACAGCGTATAACGTACAGCGTATAACATATAACGTACAACGTATAACGTACAACGTATAACGTACAGCGTACAACGTGTAACGTATAACGTATAACGTACAGCGTATAACGTACAGCGTATAACGTAAAACGTATAACGTATAAAGTATAACGTATAACGTATAACGTACAACGGATAACGTACAGCGTATAACGTATAACGTATAACGTATAACGTATAACGTATAACGTACAACGTACAACGTACAACGTACAACGTACAACGTGTAACGTATAACGTATAACGTATAACGTATAACGTACAGCGTATAACGTACAGCGTATAACGTACAGCGTATAACGTAAAACGTATAACGTATAAAGTATAACGTATAACGTATAACGTACAACGGATAACGTACAGCGTATAACGTATAACGTATAACGTATAACGTATAACGTACAACGGATAACGTACAGCGTATAACGTACAACGTATAACGTACAACGTATAACGTACAACGTACAACATACAACGTGTAACGTATAACGTATAACGTATAACGTACAGCGTATAACGTACAGCGTATAACGTACAGCGTATAACGTATAACGTACAACGTATAACGTACAACATATAACGTACAACGTATAACGTATAACGTACAACGTACAACATACAACGTGTAACGTATAACGTATAACGTATAACGTATAACGTACAACGTACAGCGTATAACGTACAGCGTATAACGTACAGCGTATAACGTAAAACGTATAACGTATAAAGTATAACGTATAACTTATAACGTACAACGGATAACGTACAGCGTATAACATATAACGTATAACGTATAACGTATAACGTATAACGTATAACGTATAACGTATAACGTATAACGTATAACGTACAACGGATAACGTACAGCGTATAACGTACAACGTATAACGTACAACGTATAACGTACAACGTACAACATACAACGTGTAACGTATAACGTATAACGTATAACGTACAGCGTATAACGTACAGCGTATAACGTACAGATTATAACGTATAACGTACAACGTATAACGTACAACGTATAACGTACAGCGTACAACGTGTAACGTATAACGTATAACGTACAGCGTATAACGTACAGCGTATAACGTACAGCATATAACGTATAACGTATAACGTACAACGTATAACGTATAACGTATAACGTACAGCGTATAACGTACAGCGTATAACGTATAACGTATAACGTACAACGTATAACGTATAACGTATATCGTATAACGTACAACGGATAACGTACAACGTATAACGTATAACGTATAACGTACAGCGTATAACGTACAGCGTATAACGTACAGCGTATAACGTAAAACGTATAACGTATAAAGTATAACGTATAACGTATAACGTATAACGTACAACGGATAACGTACAACGTACAACGTGTAACGTACAACGTATAACGTACAACGTACAGCGTATAACGTACAGCGTATAACGTAAAACGTATAACGTATAAAGTATAACGTATAACGTATAACGTACAACGGATAACGTACAGCGTATAACGTATAACGTATAACGTATAACGTATAACGTATAACGTATAACGTACAACGTACAACGTACAACGTACAACGTGTAACGTATAACGTATAACGTATAACGTATAACGTACAGCGTATAACGTACAGCGTATAACGTACAGCGTATAACGTACAGCGTATAACGTAAAACGTATAACGTATAAAGTATAACGTATAACGTATAACGTACAACGTATAACGTATAACGTATAACGTATAACGCACAGCGTATAACGTATAACGTACAACGTATAACGTACAACGTATAACGTACAACGTATAACGTTCAACGTATAACGTACAACGTACAACGTACAACGTGTAACGTATAACGTATAACGTACAGCTTATAACGTACAGCGTATAACGTACAGCGTATAACGTATAACGTATAACGTATAACGTATAACGTATAACGTATATCGTATAACGTATAACGTATAACGTATAACGTACAACGTATAACGTACAACGTATAACGTACAACGTATAACGTACAACGTACAACATACAACGTGTAACGTATAACGTATAACGTATAACGTACAGCGTATAACGTACAGCGTATAACGTACAGCGTATAACGTATAACGTACAACGTATAACGTACAACATTTAACGTACAACGTATAACGTACAACGTACAACATACAACGTGTAACGTATAACGTATAACGTATAACGTATAACGTACAACGTACAGCGTATAACGTACAGCGTATAACGTACAGCGTATAACGTAAAACGTATAACGTATAAAGTATAACGTATAACTTATAACGTACAACGGATAACGTACAGCGTATAACGTATAACGTATAACGTATAACGTATAACGTATAACGTATAACGTATAACGTACAACGGATAACGTACAGCGTATAACGTACAACGTATAACGTACAACGTATAACGTACAACGTACAACATACAACGTGTAACGTATAACGTATAACGTACAGCGTATAACGTACAGCGTATAACGTACAGCGTATAACGTATAACGTACAACGTATAACGTACAACGTATAACGTACAGCGTACAACGTGTAACGTATAACGTATAACGTACAGCGTATAACGTACAGCGTATAACGTACAGCGTATAACGTACAGCGTATAACGTACAACGTACAACATACAACGTGTAACGTATAACGTATAACGTATAACGTACAGCGTATAACGTACAGCGTATAACGTACAGCGTATAACGTATAACGTACAACGTATAACGTACAACGTATAACGTACAGCGTACAACGTGTAACGTATAACGTATAACGTACAGCGTATAACGTACAGCGTATAACGTACAGCATATAACGTATAACGTATAACGTACAACGTATAACGTATAACGTATAACGTACAACGGATAACGTACAACGTACAACGTGTAACGTACAACGTATAACGTACAACGTATAACGTATAACGTATAACGTATAACGTATAACGTATAACGTATAACGTATAACGTATAACGTACAGCGTATAACGTATAACGTACAACGTATAACGTACAACGTATAACGTACAACGTATAACGTACAACGTGTAACGTATAACGTATAACGTATAACGTATAACGTACAGCATATAACGTATAACGTATAACGTACAACGTATAACGTATAACGTATAACGTATAACGCACAGCGTATAACGTATAACGTACAACGTATAACGTACAACGTATAACGTACAACGTATAACGTTCAACGTATAACGTACAACGTACAACGTACAACGTGTAACGTACAACGTATAACGTACAACGTATAACGTACAACGTATAACGTACAACGTACAACGTGTAACGTATAACGTAAAACGTATAACGTATAAAGTATAACGTATAACGTATAACGTACAACGGATAACGTACAGCGTATAACGTATAACGTATAACGTATAACGTACAACGGATAACGTACAGCGTATAACGTACAGCGTATAACGTATAACGTATAACGTATAACGTATAACGTATAACGTATAACGTATAACGTATAAAGTATAACGTATAACGTGTAACGTATATCGTATAACGTATAACGTATAACTTATAACGTATAACGTATAACGTATAACGTATAACGTACAACGTATAACGTTCAACGTATAACGTACAACGTACAACGTACAACGTGTAACGTATAACGTATTACGTATAACGTATAACGTACAGCTTATAACGTACAGCGTATAACGTATAACGTATAACGTATAACGTATAACGTATAACGTATAACGTATATCGTATAACGTATATCGTATAATGTATAACGTATAACGTATAACGTACAACGTATAACGTACAACGTATAACGTACAACGTATAACGTACAACGTATAACGTACAACGTATAACGTACAACGTATAACGTACAACGTACAACGTGTAACGTATAACGTATAACGTATAACGTACAGCGTATAACGTACAGGGTATAACGTATAACGTATAACGTATAACGTACAGCGTATAACGTACAGCGTATAACGTAAAACGTATAACGTATAAAGTATAACGTATAACGTATAACGTATAACGTATAACGTACAACGGATAACGTACAACGTACAACGTATAACGTATAACGTATAACGTATAACGTATAACGTATAACGTATAACGTATAACGTATAACGTATAACGTATAACGTATAACGTATAACGTATAACGTATAACGTATAACGTATAACGTATAACGTATAACGTATAACGTATAACGTATAACGTATAACGTATAACGTATAACGTATAACGTATAACGTATAACGTATAACGTATAACGTATAACGTATAACGTATAACGTACAACGGATAACGTACAACGTACAACGTATAACGTATAACGTATAACGTATAACGTATAACGTATAACGTATAACGTATAACGTATAACGTATAACGTATAACGTATAACGTATAACGTATAACGTATAACGTATAACGTATAACGTATAACGTATAACGTATAACGTATAACGTATAACGTATAACGTATAACGTATAACGTATAACGTATAACGTATAACGTATAACGTATAACGTATAACGTATAACGTATAACGTATAACGTATAACGTATAACGTATAACGTATAACGTATAACGTATAACGTATAACGTATAACGTATAACGTATAACGTATAACGTATAACGTATAACGTATAACGTATAACGTATAACGTATAACGTATAACGTATAACGTATAACGTATAACGTATAACGTATAACGTATAACGTATAACGTATAACGTATAACGTATAACGTATAACGTATAACGTATAACGTATAACGTATAACGTATAACGTATAACGTATAACGTATAACGTATAACGTATAACGTATAACGTATAACGTATAACGTATAACGTATAACGTATAACGTATAACGTATAACGTATAACGTATAACGTATAACGTATAACGTATAACGTATAACGTATAACGTATAACGTATAACGTATAACGTACAGCGTATAACGTATAATGTACAGCGTATAACGTATAACGTACAACGTATAACGTATAACGTATATCGTATAACGTACAACGGATAACGTACAACGTATAACGTATAACGTATAACGTACAGCGTATAACGTACAGCGTATAACGTACAGCGTATAACGTAAAACGTATAACGTATAAAGTATAACGTATAACGTATAACGTATAACGTACAACGGATAACGTACAACGTACAACGTGTAACGTACAACGTATAACGTACAACGTATAACGTATAACGTATAACGTATAACGTATAACGTATAACGTATAACGTATAACGTATAACGTACAGCGTATAACGTATAACGTACAACGTATAACGTACAACGTATAACGTACAACGTGTAACGTACAACGTGTAACGTATAACGTATAACGTATAACGTATAACGTATAACGTATAACGTATAACGTATAACGTATAACGTATAACGTATAACGTATAACGTATAACGTATAACGTATAACGTATAACGTATAACGTATAACGTATAACGTATAACGTATAACGTATAACGTATAACGTATAACGTATAACGTATAACGTATAACGTATAACGTATAACGTATAACGTATAACGTATAACGTATAACGTATAACGTATAACGTATAACGTATAACGTATAACGTATAACGTATAACGTATAACGTATAACGTATAACGTATAACGTATAACGTATAACGTATAACGTATAACGTATAACGTATAACGTATAACGTATAACGTATAACGTATAACGTATAACGTATAACGTATAACGTATAACGTATAACGTATAATGTATAACGTATAACGTATAACGTATAACGTATAACGTATAACGTATAACGTATAACGTATAACGTATAACGTATAACGTATAACGTATAACGTATAACGTATAACGTATAACGTATAACGTATAACGTATAACGTATAACGTATAACGTATAACGTATAACGTATAACGTATAACGTATAACGTATAACGTATAACGTATAACGTATAACGTATAACGTATAACGTATAACGTATAACGTATAACGTATAACGTATAACGTATAACGTATAACGTATAACGTATAACGTATAACGTATAACGTATAACGTATAACGTATAACGTATAACGTATAACGTATAACGTATAACGTATAACGTATAACGTATAACGTATAACGTATAACGTATAACGTATAACGTATAACGTATAACGTATAACGTATAACGTATAACGTATAACGTATAACGTATAACGTATAACGTACAGCGTATAACGTACAGCGTATAACGTAAAACGTATAACGTACAAAGTATAACGTATAACGTATAACGTACAACGGATAACGTACAGCGTATAACGTACAGCGTATAACGTATAATGTACAGCGTATAACGTATAACGTACAACGTATAACGTATAACGTATATCGTATAACGTACAACGGATAACGTACAACGTATAACGTATAACGTATAACGTACAGCGTATAACGTACAGCGTATAACGTACAGCGTATAACGTAAAACGTATAACGTATAAAGTATAACGTATAACGTATAACGTATAACGTACAACGGATAACGTACAACGTACAACGTGTAACGTGTAACGTACAACGTATAACGTACAACGTATAACGTATAACGTATAACGTATAACGTATAACGTATAACGTATAACGTATAACGTACAGCGTATAACGTATAACGTACAACGTATAACGTACAACGTATAACGTACAACGTATAACGTACAACGTGTAACGTATAACGTATAACGTATAACGTATAACGTACAGCATATAACGTATAACGTATAACGTACAACGTATAACGTATAACGTATAACGTATAACGTATAACGCACAGCGTATAACGTATAACGTACAACGTATAACGTACAACGTATAACGTACAACGTATAACGTTCAACGTATAACGTACAACGTACAACGTACAACGTGTAACGTATAACGTATAACGTACAGCTTATAACGTACAGCTTATAACGTACAGCGTATAACGTACAGCGTATAACGTATAACGTATAACGTATAACGTATAACGTATATCGTATAACGTATAACGTATAACGCATAACGTACAACGTATAACGTACAACGTATAACGTACAACGTATAACGTACAACGTACAACGTGTAACGTATAACGTAAAACGTATAACGTATAAAGTATAACGTATAACGTATAACGTACAACGGATAACGTACAGCGTATAACGTATAACGTATAACGTATAACGTATAACGTACAACGGATAACGTACAGCGTATAACGTACAGCGTATAACGTATAACGTATAACGTATAACGTATAACGTATAACGTATAACGTATAACGTATAACGTATAAAGTATAACGTATAACGTGTAACGTATATCGTATAACGTATAACGTATAACTTATAACGTATAACGTATAACGTATAACGTATAACGTACAACGTATAACGTTCAACGTATAACGTAAAACGTACAACGTACAACGTGTAACGTATAACGTATTACGTATAACGTATAACGTACAGCTTATAACGTACAGCGTATAACGTATAACGTATAACGTATAACGTATAACGTATAACGTATAACGTATAACGTACATCGTATAACGTATATCGTATAACGTATAACGTATAACGTATAACGTACAACGTATAACGTACAACGTATAACGTACAACGTATAACGTACAACGTATAACGTACAACGTACAACGTGTAACGTATAACGTATAACGTATAACGTATAACGTACAGCGTATAACGTACAGCGTATAACGTACAGCGTATAACGTAAAACGTATAACGTATAAAGTATAACGTATAACGTATAACGTGCAACGGATAACGTACAGCGTATAACGTATAACGTATAACGTATAACGTATAACGTATAACGTATAACGTATAACGTATAACGTATAACGTATAAAGTATAACGTGTAACGTATATCGTATAACGTATAACGTATAACTTATAACGTATAACGTATAACGTATAACGTATAACGTACAACGTATAACGTTCAACGTATAACGTACAACGTACAACGTACAACGTGTAACGTATAACGTATTACGTATAACGTATAACGTACAGCTTATAACGTACAGCGTATAACGTACAACGGATAACGTACAACGTACAACGTGTAACGTACAACGTATAACGTACAACGTATAACGTATAACGTATAACGTATAACGTATAACGTATAACGTATAACGTACAGCGTATAACGTATAACGTACAACGTATAACGTACAACGTATAACGTACAACGTATAACGTACAACGTGTAACGTATAACGTATAACGTATAACGTATAACGTACAGCATATAACGTATAACGTATAACGTACAACGTATAACGTATAACGTATAACGTATAACGCACAGCGTATAACGTATAACGTACAACGTATAACGTACAACGTATAACGTACAACGTATAACGTTCAACGTATAACGTACAACGTACAACGTACAACGTGTAACGTATAACGTATAACGTACAGCTTATAACGTACAGCGTATAACGTACAGCGTATAACGTATAACGTATAAAGTATAACGTATAACGTATAACGTACAACGGATAACGTACAGCGTATAACGTATAACGTATAACGTATAACGTATAACGTACAACGGATAACGTACAGCGTATAACGTACAGCGTATAACGTATAACGTATAACGTATAACGTATAACGTATAACGTATAACGTATAACGTATAACGTATAACGTATAAAGTATAACGTATAACGTGTAACGTATATCGTATAACGTATAACGTATAACTTATAACGTATAACGTATAACGTATAACGTATAACGTACAACGTATAACGTTCAACGTATAACGTACAACGTACAACGTACAACGTGTAACGTATAACGTATATCGTATAACGTATAACGTATAACGTATAACGTACAACGTATAACGTACAACGTATAACGTACAACGTATAACGTACAACGTATAACGTACAACGTACAACGTGTAACGTATAACGTATAACGTATAACGTATAACGTACAGCGTATAACGTACAGCGTATAACGTACAGCGTATAACGTAAAACGTATAACGTATAAAGTATAACGTATAACGTATAACGTGCAACGGATAACGTACAGCGTATAACGTATAACGTATAACGTATAACGTATAACGTATAACGTATAACGTATAACGTATAACGTATAACGTATAAAGTATAACGTATAACGTGTAACGTATATCGTATAACGTATAACGTATAACTTATAACGTATAACGTATAACGTATAACGTATAACGTACAACGTATAACGTTCAACGTATAACGTACAACGTACAACGTACAACGTGTAACGTATAACGTATTACGTATAACGTATAACGTACAGCTTATAACGTACAGCGTATAACGTATAACGTATAACGTATAACGTATAACGTATAACGTATAACGTATAACGTATAACGTATATCGTATAACGTATATCGTATAACGTATAACGTATAACGTATAACGTACAACGTATAACGTACAACGTATAACGTACAACGTATAACGTACAACGTACAACGTGTAACGTATAACGTATAACGTATAACGTATAACGTACAGCGTATAACGTACAGCGTATAACGTACAGCGTATAACGTAAAACGTATAACGTATAAAGTATAACGTATAACGTATAACGTGCAACGGATAACGTACAGCGTATAACGTATAACGTATAACGTATAACGTATAACGTATAACGTACAACGGATAACGTACAGCGTATAACGTACAACGTATAACGTACAACGTATAACGTACAACGTACAACATACAACGTTTAACGTATAACGTATAACGTATAACGTACAGCGTATAACGTACAGCGTATAACGTACAGCGTATAACGTACAGCGTATAACGTATAACGTACAACGTATAACGTACAACGTATAACGTACAGCGTACAACGTGTAACGTATAACGTATAACGTACAGCGTATAACGTACAGCGTATAACGTATAACGTATAACGTACAACGTATAACGTATAACGTATAACGTACAGCGTATAACGTACAGCGTATAACGTATAACGTATAACGTACAGCGTATAACGTATAACGTACAACGTATAACGTATAACGTATATCGTATAACGTATAACGTATAACGTATAACGTATAACGTACAACGTATAACGTACAACGTATAACGTACAACGTATAACGTACAACGTATAACGTACAACGTATAACGTACAACGTACAACGTGTAACGTATAACGTATAACGTATAACGTATAACGTACAGCGTATAACGTACAGGGTATAACGTATAACGTATAACGTATAACGTATAAAGTACAGCGTATAACGTACAGCGTATAACGTACAGCGTATAACGTAAAACGTATAACGTATAAAGTATAACGTATAACGTATAACGTATAACGTACAACGAATAACGTACAACGTACAACGTGTAACGTACAACGTATAACGTACAACGTAGAACGTACAGCGTACAACGTGTATCGTATAACGTATAACGTACAGCGTATAACGTACAGCGTATAACGTATAACGTATAACGTACAACGTATAACGTATAACGTATAACGTATAACGTACAGCGTATAACGTACAGCGTATAACGTATAACGTATAACGTATAACGTACAGCGTATAACGTATAACGTACAACGTATAACGTATAACGTATATCGTATAACGTATAACGTATAACGTATAACGTATAACGTATAACGTATAACGTACAACGTATAACGTACAACGTATAACGTACAACGTATAACGTACAACGTATAACGTACAACGTATAACGTACAACGTACAACGTGTAACGTATAACGTATAACGTATAACGTATAACGTACAGCGTATAACGTACAGGGTATAACGTATAACGTATAACGTATAACGTATAACGTACAGCGTATAACGTACAGCGTATAACGTAAAACGTATAACGTGTAAAGTATAACGTATAACGTATAACTTATAACGTACAACGGATAACGTACAACGTACAACGTGTAACGTACAACGTATAACGTACAACGTACAACGTACAACGTGTAACGTATAACGTATTACGTATAACGTATAACGTACAGCTTATAACGTACAGCGTGTAACGTATAACGTATAACGTATAACGTATAACGTATAACGTATATCGTATAACGTATATCGTATAACGTATAACGTATAACGTATAACGTATAACGTACAACGTATAACGTACAACGTATAACGTACAACGTATAACGTACAACGTATAACGTACAACGTACAACGTGTAACGTATAACGTATAACGTATAACGTATAACGTACAGCGTATAACGTACAGCGTATAACGTACAGCGTATAACGTAAAACGTATAACGTATAAAGTATAACGTATAACGTATAACGTGCAACGGATAACGTACAGCGTATAACGTATAACGTATAACGTATAACGTATAACGTATAACGTATAACGTACAACGTATAACGTACAGCGTATAACGTACAACGTATAACGTACAACGTATAACGTACAACGTACAACGTACAACGTTTAACGTATAACGTATAACGTATAACGTACAGCGTATAACGTACAGCGTATAACGTACAGCGTATAACGTATAACGTACAACGTATAACGTACAACGTATAACGTACAACGTATAACGTACAGCGTATAACGTACAACGTATAACGTACAGCGTACAACGTGTAACGTTTAACGTATAACGTACAGCGTATAACGTACAGCGTATAACGTATAACGTATAACGTATAACGTATAACGTATAACGTATAACGTACAGCGTATAACGTACAGCGTATAACGTATAACGTATAACGTACAGCGTATAACGTATAACGTACAACGTATAACGTATAACGTATATCGTATAACGTATAACGTATAACGTACAACGTATAACGTACATCGTACAACGTATAACGTATAACGTATAACGTATAACGTATAACGTACAGCGTATAACGTACAGGGTATAACGTATAACGTATAACGTATAACGTATAAAGTACAGCGTATAACGTACAGCGTATAACGTACAGCGTATAACGTAAAACGTATAACGTATAAAGTATAACGTATAACGTATAACGTATAACGTACAACGGATAACGTACATCGTACAACGTGTAACGTACAACGTATAACGTACAACGTAGAACGTACAGCGTACAACGTGTATCGTATAACGTATAACGTACAGCGTATAACGTACAGCGTATAACGTATAACGTATAACGTACAACGTATAACGTATAACGTATAACGTACAGCGTATAACGTACAGCGTATAACGTATAACGTATAACGTATATCGTACAGCGTATAACGTATAACGTACAACGTATAACGTATAACGTATATCGTATAACGTATAACGTATAACGTATAACGTATAACGTACAGCGTATAACGTACAGCGTATAACGTAAAACGTATAACGTATAAAGTATAACGTATAACGTATAACGTGCAACGGATAACGTACAGCGTATAACGTATAACGTATAACGTATAACGTATAACGTATAACGTACAACGGATAACGTACAACGTATAACGTACAACGTACAACGTGTAACGTATAACGTATAACGTATAACGTATAACGTGCAACGGATAACGTACAGCGTATAACGTATAACGTATAACGTATAACGTATAACGTATAACGTATAACGTACAGCTTATAACGTACAGCGTATAACGTATAACGTATAACGTATAACGTATAACGTATAACGTATAACGTATAACGTATAACGTATAACGTATATCGTATAACGTATATCGTATAACGTATAACGTATAACGTATAACGTACAACGTATAACGTACAACGTATAACGTACAACGTATAACGTACAACGTACAACGTGTAACGTATAACGTATAACGTATAACGTATAACGTACAGCGTATAACGTACAGCGTATAACGTACAGCGTATAACGTAAAACGTATAACGTATAAAGTATAACGTATAACGTATAACGTGCAACGGATAACGTACAGCGTATAACGTATAACGTATAACGTATAACGTATAACGTATAACGTACAACGGATAACGTACAGCGTATAACGTACAACGTATAACGTACAACGTATAACGTACAACGTACAACATACAACGTTTAACGTATAACATATAACGTATAACGTACAGCGTATAACGTACAGCGTATAACGTACAGCGTATAACGTACAGCGTATAACGTATAACGTACAACGTATAACGTACAACGTATAACGTACAGCGTACAACGTGTAACGTATAACGTATAACGTACAGCGTATAACGTACAGCGTATAACGTATAACGTATAACGTACAACGTATAACGTATAACGTACAGCGTATAACGTACAGCGTATAACGTATAACGTATAACGTACAGCGTATAACGTATAACGTACAACGTATAACGTATAACGTATAACGTATAACGTATAACGTATAACGTATAACGTATAACGTACAACGTATAACGTACAACGTATAACGTACAACGTATAACGTACAACGTATAACGTACAACGTATAACGTACAACGTACAACGTGTAACGTATAACGTATAACGTATAACGTATAACGTACAGCGTATAACGTACAGGGTATAACGTATAACGTATAACGTATTACGTATAAAGTACAGCGTATAACGTACAGCGTATAACGTACAGCGTATAACGTAAAACGTATAACGTATAAAGTATAACGTATAACGTATAACGTATAACGTACAACGGATAACGTACAACGTACAACGTGTAACGTACAACGTATAACGTACAACGTAGAACGTACAGCGTACAACGTGTATCGTATAACGTATAACGTACAGCGTATAACGTACAGCGTATAACGTATAACGTATAACGTACAACGTATAACGTATAACGTATAACGTATAACGTACAGCGTATAACGTACAGCGTATAACGTATAACGTATAACGTATAACGTACAGCGTATAACGTATAACGTACAACGTATAACGTATAACGTATATCGTATAACGTATAACGTATAACGTATAACGTATAACGTATAACGTACAACGTATAACGTACAACGTATAACGTACAACGTATAACGTACAACGTATAACGTACAACGTATAACGTACAACGTACAACGTGTAACGTATAACGTATAACGTATAACGTATAACGTACAGCGTATAACGTACAGGGTATAACGTATAACGTATAACGTATAACGTATAACGTATAGCGTATAACGTACAGCGTATAACGTAAAACGTATAACGTGTAAAGTATAACGTATAACGTATAACTTATAACGTACAACGGATAACGTACAACGTACAACGTGTAACGTACAACGTATAACGTACAACGTACAACGTACAACGTGTAACGTATAACGTATTACGTATAACGTATAACGTACAGCTTATAACGTACAGCGTGTAACGTATAACGTATAACGTATAACGTATAACGTATAACGTATATCGTATAACGTATATCGTATAACGTATAACGTATAACGTATAACGTACAACGTATAACGTACAACGTATAACGTACAACGTATAACGTACAACGTATAACGTACAACGTACAACGTGTAACGTATAACGTATAACGTATAACGTATAACGTACAGCGTATAACGTACAGCGTATAACGTACAGCGTATAACGTAAAACGTATAACGTATAAAGTATAACGTATAACGTATAACGTGCAACGGATAACGTACAGCGTATAACGTATAACGTATAACGTATAACGTATAACGTATAACGTACAACGGATAACGTACAGCGTATAACGTACAACGTATAACGTACAACGTATAACGTACAACGTACAACATACAACGTTTAACGTATAACGTATAACGTATAACGTACAGCATATAACGTACAGCGTATAACGTACAGCGTATAACGTATAACGTACAACGTATAACGTACAACGTATAACGTACAACGTATAACGTACAGCGTATAACGTACAACGTATAACGTACAGCGTACAACGTGTAACGTTTAACGTATAACGTACAGCGTATAACGTACAGCGTATAACGTATAACGTATAACGTACAACGTATAACGTATAACGTATAACGTACAGCGTATAACGTACAGCGTATAACGTATAACGTATAACGTACAGCGTATAACGTATAACGTACAACGTATAACGTATAACGTATATCGTATAACGTATAACGTATAACGTACAACGTATAACGTACAACGTACAACGTGTAACGTATAACGTATAACGTATAACGTATAACGTACAGCGTATAACGTACAGGGTATAACGTATAACGTATAACGTATAACGTATAAAGTACAGCGTATAACGTACAGCGTATAACGTACAGCGTATAACGTAAAACGTATAACGTATAAAGTATAACGTATAACGTATAACGTATAACGTACAACGGATAACGTACATCGTACAACGTGTAACGTACAACGTATAACGTACAACGTAGAACGTACAGCGTACAACGTGTATCGTATAACGTATAACGTACAGCGTATAACGTACAGCGTATAACGTATAACGTATAACGTACAACGTATAACGTATAACGTATAACGTACAGCGTATAACGTACAGCGTATAACGTATAACGTATAACGTATATCGTACAGCGTATAACGTATAACGTACAACGTATAACGTATAACGTATAACGTATAACGTATAACGTATAACGTATAACGTATAACGTACAGCGTATAACGTACAGCGTATAACGTAAAACGTATAACGTATAAAGTATAACGTATAACGTATAACGTGCAACGGATAACGTACAGCGTATAACGTATAACGTATAACGTATAACGTATAACGTATAACGTACAACGGATAACGTACAGCGTATAACGTACAACGTATAACGTACAACGTATAACGTACAACGTACAACATACAACGTTTAACGTATAACGTATAACGTATAACGTACAGCGTATAACGTACAGCGTATAACGTACAGCGTATAACGTATAACGTACAACGTATAACGTACAACGTATAACGTATAACGTATAAAGTACAGCGTATAACGTACAGCGTATAACGTACAGCGTATAACGTAAAACGTATAACGTATAAAGTATAACGTATAACGTATAACGTATAACGTACAACGGATAACGTACATCGTACAACGTGTAACGTACAACGTATAACGTACAACGTAGAACGTACAGCGTACAACGTGTATCGTATAACGTATAACGTACAGCGTATAACGTACAGCGTATAACGTATAACGTACAACGTATAACGTATAACGTATAACGTACAGCGTATAACGTACAGCGTATAACGTATAACGTATAACGTATATCGTACAGCGTATAACGTATAACGTACAACGTATAACGTATAACGTATATCGTATAACGTATAACGTATAACGTATAACGTATAACGTACAACGTATAACGTACAACGTATAACGTACAACGTATAACGTACAACGTATAACGTACAACGTATAACGTACAACGTACAACGTGTAACGTATAACGTATAACGTATAACGTATAACGTACAGCGTATAACGTACAGGGTATAACGTATAACGTATAACGTATAACGTATAACGTATAACGTACAGCGTATAACGTACAGCGTATAACGTAAAACGTATAACGTATAAAGTATAACGTATAACGTATAACGTATAACGTACAACGGATAACGTACAACGTACAACGTGTAACGTACAACGTATAACGTACAACGTATAACGTATAACGTATAACGTATAACGTATAACGTATAACGTATAACGTATAACGTACAGCGTATAACGTATAACGTACAACGTACAACGTATAACGTACAACGTGTAACGTATAACGTATAACGTACAGCGTATAACGTACAGCGTATAACGTACAGCGTATAACGTAAAACGTATAACGTATAAAGTATAACGTATAACGTATAACGTACAACGGATAACGTACAGCGTATAACGTATAACGTATAACGTATAACGTATAACGTATAACGTATAACGTACAACGTACAACGTACAACGTACAACGTGTAACGTATAACGTATAACGTATAACGTATAACGTACAGCGTATAACGTACAGCGTATAACGTACAGCGTATAACGTAAAACGTATAACGTATAAAGTATAACGTATAACGTATAACGTACAACGGATAACGTACAGCGTATAACGTATAACGTATAACGTATAACGTATAACGTATAACGTATAACGTACAACGGATAACGTACAGCGTATAACGTACAACGTATAACGTACAACGTATAACGTACAACGTACAACATACAACGTGTAACGTATAACGTATAACGTATAACGTACAGCGTATAACGTACAGCGTATAACGTACAGCGTATAACGTATAACGTACAACGTATAACGTACAACGTATAACGTACAACGTATAACGTACAACGTACAACATACAACGTGTAACGTATAACGTATAACGTATAACGTATAACGTATAACGTACAACGTACAGCGTATAACGTACAGCGTATAACGTACAGCGTATAACGTAAAACGTATAACGTATAAAGTATAACGTATAACTTATAACGTACAACGGATAACGTACAGCGTATAACGTATAACGTATAACGTATAACGTATAACGTATAACGTATAACGTACAACGGATAACGTACAGCGTATAACGTACAACGTATAACGTACAACGTATAACGTACAACGTACAACATACAACGTATAACGTACAACGTATAACGTACAACGTACAACGTGTAACGTATAACGTATAACGTATAACGTATAACGTACAGCGTATAACGTACAGGGTATAACGTATAACGTATAACGTATAACGTATAAAGTACAGCGTATAACGTACAGCGTATAACGTACAGCGTATAACGTAAAACGTATAACGTATAAAGTATAACGTATAACGTATAACGTATAACGTACAACGGATAACGTACAACGTACAACGTGTAACGTACAACGTATAACGTACAACGTAGAACGTACAGCGTACAACGTGTATCGTATAACGTATAACGTACAGCGTATAACGTACAGCGTATAACGTATAACGTATAACGTACAACGTATAACGTATAACGTATAACGTATAACGTACAGCGTATAACGTACAGCGTATAACGTATAACGTATAACGTATAACGTACAGCGTATAACGTATAACGTACAACGTATAACGTATAACGTATATCGTATAACGTATAACGTATAACGTATAACGTATAACGTATAACGTACAACGTATAACGTACAACGTATAACGTACAACGTATAACGTACAACGTATAACGTACAACGTATAACGTACAACGTACAACGTGTAACGTATAACGTATAACGTATAACGTATAACGTACAGCGTATAACGTACAGGGTATAACGTATAACGTATAACGTATAACGTATAACGTACAGCGTATAACGTACAGCGTATAACGTAAAACGTATAACGTGTAAAGTATAACGTATAACGTATAACTTATAACGTACAACGGATAACGTACAACGTACAACGTGTAACGTACAACGTATAACGTACAACGTACAACGTACAACGTGTAACGTATAACGTATTACGTATAACGTATAACGTACAGCTTATAACGTACAGCGTGTAACGTATAACGTATAACGTATAACGTATAACGTATAACGTATATCGTATAACGTATATCGTATAACGTATAACGTATAACGTATAACGTATAACGTACAACGTATAACGTACAACGTATAACGTACAACGTATAACGTACAACGTATAACGTACAACGTACAACGTGTAACGTATAACGTATAACGTATAACGTATAACGTACAGCGTATAACGTACAGCGTATAACGTACAGCGTATAACGTAAAACGTATAACGTATAAAGTATAACGTATAACGTATAACGTGCAACGGATAACGTACAGCGTATAACGTATAACGTATAACGTATAACGTATAACGTATAACGTATAACGTACAACGGATAACGTACAGCGTATAACGTACAACGTATAACGTACAACGTATAACGTACAACGTACAACATACAACGTTTAACGTATAACGTATAACGTATAACGTACAGCGTATAACGTACAGCGTATAACGTACAGCGTATAACGTATAACGTACAACGTATAACGTACAACGTATAACGTACAACGTATAACGTACAGCGTATAACGTACAACGTATAACGTACAGCGTACAACGTGTAACGTTTAACGTATAACGTACAGCGTATAACGTACAGCGTATAACGTATAACGTATAACGTACAACGTATAACGTATAACGTATAACGTACAGCGTATAACGTACAGCGTATAACGTATAACGTATAACGTACAGCGTATAACGTATAACGTACAACGTATAACGTATAACGTATATCGTATAACGTATAACGTATAACGTACAACGTATAACGTACAACGTACAACGTGTAACGTATAACGTATAACGTATAACGTATAACGTACAGCGTATAACGTACAGGGTATAACGTATAACGTATAACGTATAACGTATAAAGTACAGCGTATAACGTACAGCGTATAACGTACAGCGTATAACGTAAAACGTATAACGTATAAAGTATAACGTATAACGTATAACGTATAACGTACAACGGATAACGTACATCGTACAACGTGTAACGTACAACGTATAACGTACAACGTAGAACGTACAGCGTACAACGTGTATCGTATAACGTATAACGTACAGCGTATAACGTACAGCGTATAACGTATAACGTATAACGTACAACGTATAACGTATAACGTATAACGTACAGCGTATAACGTACAGCGTATAACGTATAACGTATAACGTATATCGTACAGCGTATAACGTATAACGTACAACGTATAACGTATAACGTATATCGTATAACGTATAACGTATAACGTATAACGTATAACGTACAGCGTATAACGTACAGCGTATAACGTAAAACGTATAACGTGTAAAGTATAACGTATAACGTATAACTTATAACGTACAACGGATAACGTACAACGTACAACGTGTAACGTACAACGTATAACGTACAACGTACAACGTACAACGTGTAACGTATAACGTATTACGTATAACGTATAACGTACAGCTTATAACGTACAGCGTGTAACGTATAACGTATAACGTATAACGTATAACGTATAACGTATATCGTATAACGTATATCGTATAACGTATAACGTATAACGTATAACGTATAACGTACAACGTATAACGTACAACGTATAACGTACAACGTATAACGTACAACGTATAACGTACAACGTACAACGTGTAACGTATAACGTATAACGTATAACGTATAACGTACAGCGTATAACGTACAGCGTATAACGTACAGCGTATAACGTAAAACGTATAACGTATAAAGTATAACGTATAACGTATAACGTGCAACGGATAACGTACAGCGTATAACGTATAACGTATAACGTATAACGTATAACGTATAACGTATAACGTACAACGGATAACGTACAGCGTATAACGTACAACGTATAACGTACAACGTATAACGTACAACGTACAACATACAACGTTTAACGTATAACGTATAACGTATAACGTACAGCGTATAACGTACAGCGTATAACGTACAGCGTATAACGTATAACGTACAACGTATAACGTACAACGTATAACGTACAACGTATAACGTACAGCGTATAACGTACAACGTATAACGTACAGCGTACAACGTGTAACGTATAACGTATAACGTACAGCGTATAACGTACAGCGTATAACGTATAACGTATAACGTACAACGTATAACGTATAACGTATAACGTACAGCGTATAACGTACAGCGTATAACGTATAACGTATAACGTACAGCGTATAACGTATAACGTACAACGTATAACGTATAACGTACATCGTATAACGTATAACGTATAACGTACAACGTATAACGTACAACGTACAACGTGTAACGTATAACGTATAACGTATAACGTATAACGTACAGCGTATAACGTACAGGGTATAACGTATAACGTATAACGTATAACGTATAAAGTACAGCGTATAACGTACAGCGTATAACGTACAGCGTATAACGTAAAACGTATAACGTATAAAGTATAACGTATAACGTATAACGTATAACGTACAACGGATAACGTACATCGTACAACGTGTAACGTACAACGTATAACGTACAACGTAGAACGTACAGCGTACAACGTGTATCGTATAACGTATAACGTACAGCGTATAACGTACAGCGTATAACGTATAACGTATAACGTACAACGTATAACGTATAACGTATAACGTACAGCGTATAACGTACAGCGTATAACGTATAACGTATAACGTATATCGTACAGCGTATAACGTATAACGTACAACGTATAACGTATAACGTATATCGTATAACGTATAACGTATAACGTATAACGTATAACGTACAGCGTATAACGTACAGCGTATAACGTAAAACGTATAACGTATAAAGTATAACGTATAACGTATAACGTGCAACGGATAACGTACAGCGTATAACGTATAACGTATAACGTATAACGTATAACGTATAACGTACAACGGATAACGTACAACGTATAACGTACAACGTACAACGTGTAACGTATAACGTATAACGTATAACGTATAACGTACAGCGTATAACGTACAGCGTATAACGTACAGCGTATAACGTAAAACGTATAACGTATAAAGTATAACGTATAACGTATAACGTGCAACGGATAACGTACAGCGTATAACGTATAACGTATAACGTATAACGTATAACGTATAACGTATAACGTACAGCTTATAACGTACAGCGTATAACGTATAACGTATAACGTATAACGTATAACGTATAACGTATAACGTATAACGTATAACGTATAACGTATATCGTATAACGTATATCGTATAACGTATAACGTATAACGTATAACGTACAACGTATAACGTACAACGTATAACGTACAACGTATAACGTACAACGTACAACGTGTAACGTATAACGTATAACGTATAACGTATAACGTACAGCGTATAACGTACAGCGTATAACGTACAGCGTATAACGTAAAACGTATAACGTATAAAGTATAACGTATAACGTATAACGTGCAACGGATAACGTACAGCGTATAACGTATAACGTATAACGTATAACGTATAACGTATAACGTACAACGGATAACGTACAGCGTATAACGTACAACGTATAACGTACAACGTATAACGTACAACGTACAACATACAACGTTTAACGTATAACATATAACGTATAACGTACAGCGTATAACGTACAGCGTATAACGTACAGCGTATAACGTACAGCGTATAACGTATAACGTACAACGTATAACGTACAACGTATAACGTACAGCGTACAACGTGTAACGTATAACGTATAACGTACAGCGTATAACGTACAGCGTATAACGTATAACGTATAACGTACAACGTATAACGTATAACGTACAGCGTATAACGTACAGCGTATAACGTATAACGTATAACGTACAGCGTATAACGTATAACGTACAACGTATAACGTATAACGTATATCGTATAACGTATAACGTATAACGTATAACGTATAACGTACAACGTATAACGTACAACGTATAACGTACAACGTATAACGTACAACGTATAACGTACAACGTATAACGTACAACGTACAACGTGTAACGTATAACGTATAACGTATAACGTATAACGTACAGCGTATAACGTACAGGGTATAACGTATAACGTATAACGTATTACGTATAAAGTACAGCGTATAACGTACAGCGTATAACGTACAGCGTATAACGTAAAACGTATAACGTATAAAGTATAACGTATAACGTATAACGTATAACGTACAACGGATAACGTACAACGTAAAACGTGTAACGTACAACGTATAACGTACAACGTAGAACGTACAGCGTACAACGTGTATCGTATAACGTATAACGTACAGCGTATAACGTACAGCGTATAACGTATAACGTATAACGTACAACGTATAACGTATAACGTATAACGTATAACGTACAGCGTATAACGTACAGCGTATAACGTATAACGTATAACGTATAACGTACAGCGTATAACGTATAACGTACAACGTATAACGTATAACGTATATCGTATAACGTATAACGTATAACGTATAACGTATAACGTATAACGTACAACGTATAACGTACAACGTATAACGTACAACGTATAACGTACAACGTATAACGTACAACGTATAACGTACAACGTACAACGTGTAACGTATAACGTATAACGTATAACGTATAACGTACAGCGTATAACGTACAGGGTATAACGTATAACGTATAACGTATAACGTATAACGTACAGCGTATAACGTACAGCGTATAACGTAAAACGTATAACGTGTAAAGTATAACGTATAACGTATAACTTATAACGTACAACGGATAACGTACAACGTACAACGTGTAACGTACAACGTATAACGTACAACGTACAACGTACAACGTGTAACGTATAACGTATTACGTATAACATATAACGTACAGCTTATAACGTACAGCGTGTAACGTATAACGTATAACGTATAACGTATAACGTATAACGTATATCGTATAACGTATATCGTATAACGTATAACGTATAACGTATAACGTACAACGTATAACGTACAACGTATAACGTACAACGTATAACGTACAACGTATAACGTACAACGTACAACGTGTAACGTATAACGTATAACGTATAACGTATAACGTACAGCGTATAACGTACAGCGTATAACGTACAGCGTATAACGTAAAACGTATAACGTATAAAGTATAACGTATAACGTATAACGTGCAACGGATAACGTACAGCGTGTAACGTATAACGTATAACGTATAACGTATAACGTATAACGTACAACGGATAACGTACAGCGTATAACGTACAACGTATAACGTACAACGTATAACGTACAACGTACAACATACAACGTTTAACGTATAACGTATAACGTATAACGTACAGCATATAACGTACAGCGTATAACGTACAGCGTATAACGTATAACGTACAACGTATAACGTACAACGTATAACGTACAACGTATAACGTACAGCGTATAACGTACAACGTATAACGTACAGCGTACAACGTGTAACGTTTAACGTATAACGTACAGCGTATAACGTACAGCGTATAACGTATAACGTATAACGTACAACGTATAACGTATAACGTATAACGTACAGCGTATAACGTACAGCGTATAACGTATAACGTATAACGTACAGCGTATAACGTATAACGTACAACGTATAACGTATAACGTATATCGTATAACGTATAACGTATAACGTACAACGTATAACGTACAACGTACAACGTGTAACGTATAACGTATAACGTATAACGTATAACGTACAGCGTATAACGTACAGGGTATAACGTATAACGTATAACGTATAACGTATAAAGTACAGCGTATAACGTACAGCGTATAACGTACAGCGTATAACGTAAAACGTATAACGTATAAAGTATAACGTATAACGTATAACGTATAACGTACAACGGATAACGTACATCGTACAACGTGTAACGTACAACGTATAACGTACAACGTAGAACGTACAGCGTACAACGTGTATCGTATAACGTATAACGTACAGCGTATAACGTACAGCGTATAACGTATAACGTATAACGTATAACGTATAACGTATAACGTATAACGTACAGCGTATAACGTACAGCGTATAACGTATAACGTATAACGTATATCGTACAGCGTATAACGTATAACGTACAACGTATAACGTATAACGTATATCGTATAACGTATAACGTATAACGTATAACGTATAACGTACAGCGTATAACGTACAGCGTATAACGTAAAACGTATAACGTATAAAGTATAACGTATAACGTATAACGTGCAACGGATAACGTACAGCGTATAACGTATAACGTATAACGTATAACGTATAACGTATAACGTACAACGGATAACGTACAGCGTATAACGTACAACGTATAACGTACAACGTATAACGTACAACGTACAACATACAACGTTTAACGTATAACGTATAACGTATAACGTACAGCGTATAACGTACAGCGTATAACGTACAGCGTATAACGTATAACGTACAACGTATAACGTACAGCGTATAACGTATAACGTATAACGTACAGCGTATAACGTACAGCGTATAACGTACAGCGTATAACGTAAAACGTATAACGTATAAAGTATAACGTATAACGTATAACGTATAACGTACAACGGATAACGTACATCGTACAACGTGTAACGTACAACGTATAACGTACAACGTAGAACGTACAGCGTACAACGTGTATCGTATAACGTATAACGTACAGCGTATAACGTACAGCGTATAACGTATAACGTACAACGTATAACGTATAACGTATAACGTACAGCGTATAACGTACAGCGTATAACGTATAACGTATAACGTATATCGTACAGCGTATAACGTATAACGTACAACGTATAACGTATAACGTATATCGTATAACGTATAACGTATAACGTATAACGTATAACGTACAACGTATAACGTACAACGTATAACGTACAACGTATAACGTACAACGTATAACGTACAACGTATAACGTACAACGTACAACGTGTAACGTATAACGTATAACGTATAACGTATAACGTACAGCGTATAACGTACAGGGTATAACGTATAACGTATAACGTATAACGTATAACGTATAACGTACAGCGTATAACGTACAGCGTATAACGTAAAACGTATAACGTATAAAGTATAACGTATAACGTATAACGTATAACGTACAACGGATAACGTACAACGTACAACGTGTAACGTACAACGTATAACGTACAACGTATAACGTATAACGTATAACGTATAACGTATAACGTATAACGTATAACGTATAACGTACAGCGTATAACGTATAACGTACAACGTACAACGTATAACGTACAACGTGTAACGTATAACGTATAACGTACAGCGTATAACGTACAGCGTATAACGTAAAACGTATAACGTATAAAGTATAACGTATAACGTATAACGTACAACGGATAACGTACAGCGTATAACGTATAACGTATAACGTATAACGTATAACGTATAACGTACAACGTACAACGTACAACGTACAACGTGTAACGTATAACGTATAACGTATAACGTATAACGTACAGCGTATAACGTACAGCGTATAACGTACAGCGTATAACGTAAAACGTATAACGTATAAAGTATAACGTATAACGTATAACGTACAACGGATAACGTACAGCGTATAACGTATAACGTATAACGTATAACGTATAACGTATAACGTATAACGTACAACGGATAACGTACAGCGTATAACGTACAACGTATAACGTACAACGTATAACGTACAACGTACAACATACAACGTGTAACGTATAACGTATAACGTATAACGTACAGCGTATAACGTACAGCGTATAACGTACAGCGTATAACGTATAACGTACAACGTATAACGTACAACGTATAACGTACAACGTATAACGTACAACGTACAACATACAACGTGTAACGTATAACGTATAACGTATAACGTATAACGTATAACGTACAACGTACAGCGTATAACGTACAGCGTATAACGTACAGCGTATAACGTAAAACGTATAACGTATAAAGTATAACGTATAACTTATAACGTACAACGGATAACGTACAGCGTATAACGTATAACGTATAACGTATAACGTATAACGTATAACGTATAACGTACAACGGATAACGTACAGCGTATAACGTACAACGTATAACGTACAACGTATAACGTACAACGTACAACATACAACGTGTAACGTATAACGTATAACGTATAACGTACAGCGTATAACGTACAGCGTATAACGTACAGCGTATAACGTATAACGTACAGCGTATAACGTACAGCGTATAACGTACAGCGTATAACGTATAACGTACAACGTATAACGTACAACGTATAACGTACAACGTATAACGTACAACGTACAACATACAACGTGTAACGTATAACGTATAACGTATAACGTATAACGTACAACGTACAGCGTATAACGTACAGCGTATAACGTACAGCGTATAACGTAAAACGTATAACGTATAAAGTATAACGTATAACTTATAACGTACAACGGATAACGTACAGCGTATAACGTATAACGTATAACGTATAACGTATAACGTATAACGTATAACGTACAACGGATAACGTACAGCGTATAACGTACAACGTATAACGTACAACGTATAACGTACAACGTACAACATACAACGTGTAACGTATAACGTATAACGTATAACGTACAGCGTATAACGTACAGCGTATAACGTACAGCGTATAACGTATAACGTACAACGTATAACGTACAACGTATAACGTACAGCGTACAACGTGTAACGTATAACGTATAACGTACAGCGTATAACGTACAACGGATAACGTACAGCGTATAACGTACAACGTATAACGTACAACGTATAACGTACAACGTACAACATACAACGTGTAACGTATAACGTATAACGTATAACGTACAGCGTATAACGTACAGCGTATAACGTACAGCGTATAACGTACAGCGTATAACGTATAACGTACAACGTATAACGTACAACGTATAACGTACAACGTATAACGTACAACGTACAACATACAACGTGTAACGTATAACGTATAACGTATAACGTATAACGTATAACGTACAACGTACAGCGTATAACGTACAGCGTATAACGTACAGCGTATAACGTAAAACGTATAACGTATAAAGTATAACGTATAACTTATAACGTACAACGGATAACGTACAGCGTATAACGTATAACGTATAACGTATAACGTATAACGTATAACGTATAACGTACAACGGATAACGTACAGCGTATAACGTACAACGTATAACGTACAACGTATAACGTACAACGTACAACATACAACGTGTAACGTATAACGTATAACGTATAACGTACAGCGTATAACGTACAGCGTATAACGTACAGCGTATAACGTATAACGTACAACGTATAACGTACAACGTATAACGTACAGCGTACAACGTGTAACGTATAACGTATAACGTACAGCGTATAACGTACAGCGTATAACGTACAGCGTATAACGTATAACGTACAGCGTATAACGTACAGCGTATAACGTACAGCGTATAACGTATAACGTACAACGTATAACGTACAACGTATAACGTACAACGTATAACGTACAACGTACAACATACAACGTGTAACGTATAACGTATAACGTATAACGTATAACGTACAACGTACAGCGTATAACGTACAGCGTATAACGTACAGCGTATAACGTAAAACGTATAAAGTATAAAGTATAACGTATAACTTATAACGTACAACGGATAACGTACAGCGTATAACGTATAACGTATAACGTATAACGTATAACGTATAACGTACAACGGATAACGTACAGCGTATAACGTACAACGTATAACGTACAACGTATAACGTACAACGTACAACATACAACGTGTAACGTATAACGTATAACGTATAACGTACAGCGTATAACGTACAGCGTATAACGTACAGCGTATAACGTATAACGTACAACGTATAACGTACAACGTATAACGTACAGCGTACAACGTGTAACGTATAACGTATAACGTACAGCGTATAACGTACAACGGATAACGTACAGCGTATAACGTACAACGTATAACGTACAACGTATAACGTACAACGTACAACATACAACGTGTAACGTATAACGTATAACGTATAACGTACAGCGTATAACGTACAGCGTATAACGTACAGCGTATAACGTACAGCGTATAACGTATAACGTACAACGTATAACGTACAACGTATAACGTACAACGTATAACGTACAACGTACAACATACAACGTGTAACGTATAACGTATAACGTATAACGTATAACGTACAACGTACAGCGTATAACGTACAGCGTATAACGTACAGCGTATAACGTAAAACGTATAACGTATAAAGTATAACGTATAACTTATAACGTACAACGGATAACGTACAGCGTATAACGTATAACGTATAACGTATAACGTATAACGTATAACGTATAACGTACAACGGATAACGTACAGCGTATAACGTACAACGTATAACGTACAACGTATAACGTACAACGTACAACATACAACGTGTAACGTATAACGTATAACGTATAACGTACAGCGTATAACGTACAGCGTATAACGTACAGCGTATAACGTATAACGTACAACGTATAACGTACAACGTATAACGTACAGCGTACAACGTGTAACGTATAACGTATAACGTACAGCGTATAACGTACAGCGTATAACGTACAGCATATAACGTATAACGTATAACGTACAACGTATAACGTATAACGTATAACGTACAGCGTATAACGTACAGCGTATAACGTATAATGTACAGCGTATAACGTATAACGTACAACGTATAACGTATAACGTATAACGTACAGCGTATAACGTACAGGGTATAACGTATAACGTATAACGTATAACGTATAAAGTACAGCGTATAACGTACAGCGTATAACGTACAGGGTATAACGTATAACGTATAACGTATAACGTATAAAGTACAGCGTATAACGTACAGCGTATAACGTACAGCGTATAACGTAAAACGTATAACGTATAAAGTATAACGTATAACGTATAACGTATAACGTACAACGGATAACGTACAACGTACAACGTGTAACGTACAACGTATAACGTACAACGTAGAACGTACAGCGTACAACGTGTATCGTATAACGTATAACGTACAGCGTATAACGTACAGAGTATAACGTATAACGTATAACGTACAACGTATAACGTATAACGGATAACGTACAGCGTATAACGTATAACGTATAACGTATAACGTATAACGTATAACGTATAACGTATAACGTATAACGTACAACGTACAACGTACAACGTATAACGTACAGCGTATAACGTATAACGTATAACGTATAACGTATAACGTATAACGTATAACGTATAACGTATAACGTATAACGTATAACGTATAACGTATAACGTACAGCGTATAACGTATAACGTATAACGTACAACGTACAACGTACAACGTATAACGTACAGCGTATAACGTATAACGTATAACGTATAACGTATAACGTATAACGTATAACGTATAACGTATAACGTATAACGTATAACGTATAACGTATAACGTATAACGTATAACGTATAACGTATAACGTATAACGTATAACGTATAACGTATAACGTATAACGTATAACGTATAACGTATAACGTATAACGTATAACGTATAACGTATAACGTATAACGTATAACGTATAACGTATAACGTATAACGTATAACGTATAACGTATAACGTATAACGTATAACGTATAACGTATAACGTATAACGTATAACGTATAACGTATAACGTATAACGTATAACGTATAACGTATAACGTATAACGTATAACGTATAACGTATAACGTATAACGTATAACGTATAACGTATAACGTATAACGTATAACGTATAACGTATAACGTATAACGTATAACGTATAACGTATAACGTATAACGTATAACGTATAACGTATAACGTATAACGTATAACGTATAACGTATAACGTATAACGTATAACGTATAACGTATAACGTATAACGTATAACGTATAACGTATAACGTATAACGTATAACGTATAACGTATAACGTATAACGTATAACGTATAACGTATAACGTATAACGTATAACGTATAACGTATAACGTATAACGTATAACGTATAACGTATAACGTATAACGTATAACGTATAACGTATAACGTATAACGTATAACGTATAACGTATAACGTATAACGTATAACGTATAACGTATAACGTATATCGTACAGCGTATAACGTATAACGTACAACGTATAACGTATAACGTATATCGTATAACGTATAACGTATAACGTATAACGTATAACGTACAACGTATAACGTACAACGTATAACGTACAACGTATAACGTACAACGTATAACGTACAACGTATAACGTACAACGTACAACGTGTAACGTATAACGTATAACGTATAACGTATAACGTACAGCGTATAACGTACAGGGTATAACGTATAACGTATAACGTATAACGTATAACGTACAGCGTATAACGTACAGCGTATAACGTAAAACGTATAACGTATAAAGTATAACGTATAACGTATAACGTATAACGTATAACGTATAACGTATAACGTATAACGTATAACGTATAACGTATAACGTATAACGTATAACGTATAACGTATAACGTATAACGTATAACGTATAACGTATAACGTATAACGTATAACGTATAACGTATAACGTATAACGTATAACGTATAACGTATAACGTATAACGTATAACGTATAACGTATAACGTATAACGTATAACGTATAACGTATAACGTATAACGTATAACGTATAACGTATAACGTATAACGTATAACGTATAACGTATAACGTATAACGTATAACGTATAACGTATAACGTATAACGTATAACGTATAACGTATAACGTATAACGTATAACGTATAACGTATAACGTATAACGTATAACGTATAACGTATAACGTATAACGTATAACGTATAACGTATAACGTATAACGTATAACGTATAACGTATAACGTATAACGTATAACGTATAACGTATAACGTATAACGTATAACGTATAACGTATAACGTATAACGTATAACGTATAACGTATAACGTATAACGTATAACGTATAACGTATAACGTATAACGTATAACGTATAACGTATAACGTATAACGTATAACGTATAACGTATAACGTATAACGTATAACGTATAACGTATAACGTATAACGTATAACGTATAACGTATAACGTATAACGTATAACGTATAACGTATAACGTATAACGTATAACGTATAACGTATAACGTATAACGTATAACGTATAACGTATAACGTATAACGTATAACGTATAACGTATAACGTATAACGTATAACGTATAACGTATAACGTATAACGTATAACGTATAACGTATAACGTATAACGTATAACGTATAACGTATAACGTATAACGTATAACGTATAACGTATAACGTATAACGTATAACGTATAACGTATAACGTATAACGTATAACGTATAACGTATAACGTATAACGTATAACGTATAACGTATAACGTATAACGTATAACGTATAACGTATAACGTATAACGTATAACGTATAACGTATAACGTATAACGTATAACGTATAACGTATAACGTATAACGTATAACGTATAACGTATAACGTATAACGTATAACGTATAACGTATAACGTATAACGTATAACGTATAACGTATAACGTATAACGTATAACGTATAACGTATAACGTATAACGTATAACGTATAACGTATAACGTATAACGTATAACGTATAACGTATAACGTATAACGTATAACGTATAACGTATAACGTATAACGTATAACGTATAACGTATAACGTATAACGTATAACGTATAACGTATAACGTATAACGTATAACGTATAACGTATAACGTATAACGTATAACGTATAACGTATAACGTATAACGTATAACGTATAACGTATAACGTATAACGTATAACGTATAACGTATAACGTATAACGTATAACGTATAACGTATAACGTATAACGTATAACGTATAACGTATAACGTATAACGTATAACGTATAACGTATAACGTATAACGTATAACGTATAACGTATAACGTATAACGTATAACGTATAACGTATAACGTATAACGTATAACGTATAACGTACAACGGATAACGTACAGCGTATAACGTATAACGTATAACGTATAACGTATAACGTATAACGTACAACGGATAACGTACAGCGTATAACGTACAACGTATAACGTACAACGTATAACGTACAACGTACAACATACAACGTGTAACGTATAACGTATAACGTATAACGTACAGCGTATAACGTACAGCGTATAACGTACAGCGTATAACGTATAACATACAACGTATAACGTACAACGTATAACGTACAACGTATAACGTACAACGTACAACATACAACGTGTAACGTATAACGTATAACGTATAACGTATAACGTATAAAGTACAGCGTATAACGTACAGCGTATAACGTACAGCGTATAACGTAAAACGTATAACGTATAAAGTATAACGTATAACGTATAACGTATAACGTACAACGGATAACGTACAACGTACAACGTGTAACGTACAACGTATAACGTACAACGTAGAACGTACAGCGTACAACGTGTATCGTATAACGTATAACGTACAGCGTATAACGTACAGCGTATAACGTATAACGTATAACGTACAACGTATAACGTATAACGTATAACGTACAGCGTATAACGTACAGCGTATAACGTATAACGTATAACGTATATCGTACAGCGTATAACGTATAACGTACAACGTATAACGTATAACGTATATCGTATAACGTATAACGTATAACGTATAACGTATAACGTACAACGTATAACGTACAACGTATAACGTACAACGTATAACGTACAACGTATAACGTACAACGTACAACGTGTAACGTATAACGTGTAACGTATAACGTATAACGTATAACGTATAACGTATAACGTATAACGTATAACGTATAACGTATAACGTATAACGTATAACGTATAACGTATAACGTATAACGTATAACGTATAACGTATAACGTATAACGTATAACGTATAACGTATAACGTATAACGTATAACGTATAACGTATAACGTATAACGTATAACGTATAACGTATAACGTATAACGTATAACGTATAACGTATAACGTATAACGTATAACGTATAACGTATAACGTATAACGTATAACGTATAACGTATAACGTATAACGTATAACGTATAACGTATAACGTATAACGTATAACGTATAACGTATAACGTATAACGTAAACGTATAACGTATAACGTATAACGTATAACGTATAACGTATAACGTATAACGTATAACGTATAACGTATAACGTACAACGGATAACGTACAGCGTATAACGTATAACGTATAACGTATAACGTATAACGTATAACGTACAACGGATAACGTACAGCGTATAACGTACAACGTATAACGTACAACGTATAACGTACAACGTACAACATACAACGTGTAACGTATAACGTATAACGTATAACGTACAGCGTATAACGTACAGCGTATAACGTACAGCGTATAACGTATAACATACAACGTATAACGTACAACGTATAACGTACAACGTATAACGTACAACGTACAACATACAACGTGTAACGTATAACGTATAACGTATAACGTATAACGTATAAAGTACAGCGTATAACGTACAGCGTATAACGTACAGCGTATAACGTAAAACGTATAACGTATAAAGTATAACGTATAACGTATAACGTATAACGTACAACGGATAACGTACAACGTACAACGTGTAACGTACAACGTATAACGTACAACGTAGAACGTACAGCGTACAACGTGTATCGTATAACGTATAACGTACAGCGTATAACGTACAGCGTATAACGTATAACGTATAACGTACAACGTATAACGTATAACGTATAACGTACAGCGTATAACGTACAGCGTATAACGTATAACGTATAACGTATATCGTACAGCGTATAACGTATAACGTACAACGTATAACGTATAACGTATATCGTATAACGTATAACGTATAACGTATAACGTATAACGTACAACGTATAACGTACAACGTATAACGTACAACGTATAACGTACAACGTATAACGTACAACGTATAACGTACAACGTACAACGTGTAACGTATAACGTGTAACGTATAACGTATAACGTATAACGTATAACGTATAACGTATAACGTATAACGTATAACGTATAACGTATAACGTATAACGTATAACGTATAACGTATAACGTATAACGTATAACGTATAACGTATAACGTATAACGTATAACGTATAACGTATAACGTATAACGTATAACGTATAACGTATAACGTATAACGTATAACGTATAACGTATAACGTATAACGTATAACGTATAACGTATAACGTATAACGTATAACGTATAACGTATAACGTATAACGTATAACGTATAACGTATAACGTACAACGGATAACGTACAGCGTATAACGTATAACGTATAACGTATAACGTATAACGTATAACGTACAACGGATAACGTACAGCGTATAACGTACAACGTATAACGTACAACGTATAACGTACAACGTACAACATACAACGTGTAACGTATAACGTATAACGTATAACGTACAGCGTATAACGTACAGCGTATAACGTACAGCGTATAACGTATAACATACAACGTATAACGTACAACGTATAACGTACAACGTATAACGTACAACGTACAACATACAACGTGTAACGTATAACGTATAACGTATAACGTATAACGTATAAAGTACAGCGTATAACGTACAGCGTATAACGTACAGCGTATAACGTAAAACGTATAACGTATAAAGTATAACGTATAACGTATAACGTATAACGTACAACGGATAACGTACAACGTACAACGTGTAACGTACAACGTATAACGTACAACGTAGAACGTACAGCGTACAACGTGTATCGTATAACGTATAACGTACAGCGTATAACGTACAGCGTATAACGTATAACGTATAACGTACAACGTATAACGTATAACGTATAACGTACAGCGTATAACGTACAGCGTATAACGTATAACGTATAACGTATATCGTACAGCGTATAACGTATAACGTACAACGTATAACGTATAACGTATATCGTATAACGTATAACGTATAACGTATAACGTATAACGTACAACGTATAACGTACAACGTATAACGTACAACGTATAACGTACAACGTATAACGTACAACGTACAACGTGTAACGTATAACGTGTAACGTATAACGTATAACGTATAACGTATAACGTATAACGTATAACGTATAACGTATAACGTATAACGTATAACGTATAACGTATAACGTATAACGTATAACGTATAACGTATAACGTATAACGTATAACGTATAACGTATAACGTATAACGTATAACGTATAACGTATAACGTATAACGTATAACGTATAACGTATAACGTATAACGTATAACGTATAACGTATAACGTATAACGTATAACGTATAACGTATAACGTATAACGTATAACGTATAACGTATAACGTATAACGTATAACGTATAACGTATAACGTATAACGTATAACGTACAACGGATAACGTACAGCGTATAACGTATAACGTATAACGTATAACGTATAAGGTATAACGTACAACGGATAACGTACAGCGTATAACGTACAACGTATAACGTACAACGTATAACGTACAACGTACAACATACAACGTGTAACGTATAACGTATAACGTATAACGTACAGCGTATAACGTACAGCGTATAACGTACAGCGTATAACGTATAACATACAACGTATAACGTACAACGTATAACGTACAACGTATAACGTACAACGTACAACATACAACGTGTAACGTATAACGTATAACGTATAACGTATAACGTATAAAGTACAGCGTATAACGTACAGCGTATAACGTACAGCGTATAACGTAAAACGTATAACGTATAAAGTATAACGTATAACGTATAACGTATAACGTACAACGGATAACGTACAACGTACAACGTGTAACGTACAACGTATAACGTACAACGTAGAACGTACAGCGTACAACGTGTATCGTATAACGTATAACGTACAGCGTATAACGTACAGCGTATAACGTATAACGTATAACGTACAACGTATAACGTATAACGTATAACGTACAGCGTATAACGTACAGCGTATAACGTATAACGTATAACGTATATCGTACAGCGTATAACGTATAACGTACAACGTATAACGTATAACGTATATCGTATAACGTATAACGTATAACGTATAACGTATAACGTACAACGTATAACGTACAACGTATAACGTACAACGTATAACGTACAACGTATAACGTACAACGTATAACGTACAACGTACAACGTGTAACGTATAACGTGTAACGTATAACGTATAACGTATAACGTATAACGTATAACGTATAACGTATAACGTATAACGTATAACGTATAACGTATAACGTATAACGTATAACGTATAACGTATAACGTATAACGTATAACGTATAACGTATAACGTATAACGTATAACGTATAACGTATAACGTATAACGTATAACGTATAACGTATAACGTATAACGTATAACGTATAACGTATAACGTATAACGTATAACGTATAACGTATAACGTATAACGTATAACGTATAACGTATAACGTATAACGTATAACGTATAACGTATAACGTATAACGTATAACGTATAACGTATAACGTATAACGTATAACGTATAACGTATAACGTATAACGTATAACGTATAACGTATAACGTATAACGTATAACGTATAACGTATAACGTATAACGTATAACGTATAACGTATAACGTATAACGTATAACGTATAACGTATAACGTATAACGTATAACGTATAACGTATAACGTATAACGTATAACGTATAACGTATAACGTATAACGTATAACGTATAACGTATAACGTATAACGTATAACGTATAACGTATAACGTATAACGTATAACGTATAACGTATAACGTATAACGTATAACGTATAACGTATAACGTATAACGTATAACGTATAACGTATAACGTATAACGTATAACGTATAACGTATAACGTATAACGTATAACGTATAACGTATAACGTATAACGTATAACGTATAACGTATAACGTATAACGTATAACGTATAACGTATAACGTATAACGTATAACGTATAACGTATAACGTACAACGTACAACGTACAACGTACAACGTACAACGTACAACGTACAACGTACAACGTACAACGTACAACGTACAACGTACAACGTACAACGTACAACGTACAACGTACAACGTACAACGTACAACGTACAACGTACAACGTACAACGTATAACGTATAACGTATAACGTATAACGTATAACGTATAACGTATAACGTATAACGTATAACGTATAACGTATAACGTATAACGTATAACGTATAACGTATAACGTATAACGTATAACGTATAACGTATAACGTATAACGTATAACGTATAACGTATAACGTACAACGTACAACGTACAACGTTCAACGTACAACGTACAACGTGTAACGTATAACGTATAACGTATAACGTATAACGTACAGCGTATAACGTACAGCGTATAACGTAAAACGTATAACGTACAAAGTATAACGTATAACGTATAACGTACAACGGATAACGTACAGCGTATAACGTACAGCGTATAACGTATAATGTACAGCGTATAACGTATAACGTACAACGTATAACGTATAACGTATATCGTATAACGTACAACGGATAACGTACAACGTATAACGTATAACGTATAACGTACAGCGTATAACGTACAGCGTATAACGTACAGCGTATAACGTAAAACGTATAACGTATAAAGTATAACGTATAACGTATAACGTATAACGTACAACGGATAACGTACAACGTACAACGTGTAACGTACAACGTATAACGTACAACGTATAACGTATAACGTATAACGTATAACGTATAACGTATAACGTATAACGTATAACGTATAACGTATAACGTACAGCGTATAACGTATAACGTACAACGTATAACGTACAACGTATAACGTACAACGTATAACGTACAACGTGTAACGTGTAACGTATAACGTATAACGTATAACGTACAGCATATAACGTATAACGTATAACGTACAACGTATAACGTATAACGTATAACGCACAGCGTATAACGTATAACGTACAACGTATAACGTACAACGTATAACGTACAACGTATAACGTTCAACGTATAACGTACAACGTACAACGTACAACGTGTAACGTATAACGTATAACGTACAGCTTATAACGTACAGCGTATAACGTACAGCGTATAACGTATAACGTACAACGTATAACGTATAACGTATAACGTATAACGTATAACGTATAACGTATAACGTATAACGTATAACGTATAACGTATAACGTATAACGTATAACGTATAACGTATAACGTATAACGTATAACGTATAACGTATAACGTATAACGTATAACGTATAACGTATAACGTATAACGTATAACGTATAACGTATAACGTATAACGTATAACGTATAACGTATAACGTATAACGTATAACGTATAACGTATAACGTATAACGTATAACGTATAACGTATAACGTATAACGTATAACGTATAACGTATAACGTATAACGTATAACGTATAACGTATAACGTATAACGTATAACGTATAACGTATAACGTATAACGTATAACGTATAACGTATAACGTATAACGTATAACGTATAACGTATAACGTATAACGTATAACGTATAACGTATAACGTATAACGTATAACGTATAACGTATAACGTATAACGTATAACGTATAACGTATAACGTATAACGTATAACGTATAACGTATAACGTATAACGTATAACGTATAACGTATAACGTATAACGTATAACGTATAACGTATAACGTATAACGTATAACGTATAACGTATAACGTATAACGTATAACGTATAACGTATAACGTATAACGTATAACGTATAACGTATAACGTATAACGTATAACGTATAACGTATAACGTATAACGTATAACGTATAACGTATAACGTATAACGTATAACGTATAACGTATAACGTATAACGTATAACGTATAACGTATAACGTATAACGTATAACGTATAACGTATAACGTATAACGTATAACGTATAACGTATAACGTATAACGTATAACGTATAACGTATAACGTATAACGTATAACGTATAACGTATAACGTATAACGTATAACGTATAACGTATAACGTATAACGTATAACGTATAACGTATAACGTATAACGTATAACGTATAACGTATAACGTATAACGTATAACGTATAACGTATAACGTATAACGTATAACGTATAACGTATAACGTATAACGTATAACGTATAACGTATAACGTATAACGTATAACGTATAACGTATAACGTATAACGTATAACGTATAACGTATAACGTATAACGTATAACGTATAACGTATAACGTATAACGTATAACGTATAACGTATAACGTATAACGTATAACGTACAGCGTATAACGTATAACGTACAACGTATAACGTACAACGTATAACGTACAACGTATAACGTACAACGTGTAACGTGTAACGTATAACGTATAACGTATAACGTACAGCATATAACGTATAACGTATAACGTACAACGTATAACGTATAACGTATAACGTATAACGCACAGCGTATAACGTATAACGTACAACGTATAACGTACAACGTATAACGTACAACGTATAACGTTCAACGTATAACGTACAACGTACAACGTACAACGTGTAACGTATAACGTATAACGTACAGCTTATAACGTACAGCGTATAACGTACAGCGTATAACGTATAACGTACAACGTATAACGTATAACGTATAACGTATAACGTATAACGTATAACGTATAACGTATAACGTATAACGTATAACGTATAACGTATAACGTATAACGTATAACGTATAACGTATAACGTATAACGTATAACGTATAACGTATAACGTATAACGTATAACGTATAACGTATAACGTATAACGTATAACGTATAACGTATAACGTATAACGTATAACGTATAACGTATAACGTATAACGTATAACGTATAACGTATAACGTATAACGTATAACGTATAACGTATAACGTATAACGTATAACGTATAACGTATAACGTATAACGTATAACGTATAACGTATAACGTATAACGTATAACGTATAACGTATAACGTATAACGTATAACGTATAACGTATAACGTATAACGTATAACGTATAACGTATAACGTATAACGTATAACGTATAACGTATAACGTATAACGTATAACGTATAACGTATAACGTATAACGTATAACGTATAACGTATAACGTATAACGTATAACGTATAACGTATAACGTATAACGTATAACGTATAACGTATAACGTATAACGTATAACGTATAACGTATAACGTATAACGTATAACGTATAACGTATAACGTATAACGTATAACGTATAACGTATAACGTATAACGTATAACGTATAACGTATAACGTATAACGTATAACGTATAACGTATAACGTATAACGTATAACGTATAACGTATAACGTATAACGTATAACGTATAACGTATAACGTATAACGTATAACGTATAACGTATAACGTATAACGTATAACGTATAACGTATAACGTATAACGTATAACGTATAACGTATAACGTATAACGTATAACGTATAACGTATAACGTATAACGTATAACGTATAACGTATAACGTATAACGTATAACGTATAACGTATAACGTATAACGTATAACGTATAACGTATAACGTATAACGTATAACGTATAACGTATAACGTATAACGTATAACGTATAACGTATAACGTATAACGTATAACGTATAACGTATAACGTATAACGTATAACGTATAACGTATAACGTACAGCGTATAACGTATAACGTATAACGTACAACGTACAACGTACAACGTATAACGTACAGCGTATAACGTATAACGTATAACGTATAACGTATAACGTATAACGTATAACGTATAACGTATAACGTATAACGTATAACGTATAACGTATAACGTATAACGTATAACGTATAACGTATAACGTATAACGTATAACGTATAACGTATAACGTATAACGTATAACGTATAACGTATAACGTATAACGTATAACGTATAACGTATAACGTATAACGTATAACGTATAACGTATAACGTATAACGTATAACGTATAACGTATAACGTATAACGTATAACGTATAACGTATAACGTATAACGTATAACGTATAACGTATAACGTATAACGTATAACGTATAACGTATAACGTATAACGTATAACGTATAACGTATAACGTATAACGTATAACGTATAACGTATAACGTATAACGTATAACGTATAACGTATAACGTATAACGTATAACGTATAACGTATAACGTATAACGTATAACGTATAACGTATAACGTATAACGTATAACGTATAACGTATAACGTATAACGTATAACGTATAACGTATAACGTATAACGTATAACGTATAACGTATAACGTATAACGTATAACGTATAACGTATAACGTATAACGTATAACGTATAACGTATAACGTATAACGTATAACGTATAACGTATAACGTATAACGTATAACGTATAACGTATAACGTATAACGTATAACGTATAACGTATAACGTATAACGTATAACGTATAACGTATAACGTATAACGTATAACGTATAACGTATAACGTATAACGTACAGCGTATAACGTATAACGTACAACGTATAACGTACAACGTATAACGTACAACGTATAACGTACAACGTGTAACGTGTAACGTATAACGTATAACGTATAACGTACAGCATATAACGTATAACGTATAACGTACAACGTATAACGTATAACGTATAACGTATAACGCACAGCGTATAACGTATAACGTACAACGTATAACGTACAACGTATAACGTACAACGTATAACGTTCAACGTATAACGTATAACGTATAACGTA
>CAKAJA020000291.1:0-57860 GCA_916610235.2 Lasioglossum morio
ATAACGTATAACGTATAACGTATAACGTATAACGTATAACGTATAACGTATAACGTATAACGTATAACGTATAACGTATAACGTATAACTATAACGTATAACGTATAACGTATAACGTATAACGTATAACGTATAACGTATAACGTATAACGTATAACGTATAACGTAAACGTATAACGTATAACGTATAACGTATAACGTATAACGTATAACGTATAACGTATAACGTATAACGTATAACGTATAACGTAAACGTATAACGTATAACGTATAACGTATAACGTATAACGTATAACGTATAAACGTATAACGTATAACGTATAACGTATAACGTATAACGTATAACGTATAACGTATAACGTATAACGTATAACGTATAACGTATAACGTATAACGTATAACGTATAACGTATAACGTATAACGTATAACGTATAACGTATAACGTATAACGTATAACGTATAACGTATAACGTATAACGTATAACGTATAACGTATAACGTATAACGTATAACGTATAACGTATAACGTATTAAACATATAACGTATAACGTATAACGTATAACGTATAACGTATAACGTATAACGTATAACGTATAACGTATAACGTATAACGTATAACGTATAACGTATAACGTATAACGTATAACGTATAACGTATAACGTATAACGTATAACGTATAACGTATAACGTATAACGTATAACGTATAACGTATAACGTATAACGTATAACGTATAACGTATAACGTATAACGTATAACGTATAACGTATAACGTATAACGTATAACGTATAACGTATAACGTATAACGTATAACGTATAACGTATAACGTATAACGTATAACGTATAACGTATAACGTATAACGTATAACGTATAACGTATAACGTATAACGTATAACGTATAACGTATAACGTATAACGTATAACGTATAACGTATAACGTATAACGTATAACGTATAACGTATAACGTATAACGTATAACGTATAACGTATAACGTATAACGTATAACGTATAACGTATAACGTATAACGTATAACGTATAACGTATAACGTATAACGTATAACGTATAACGTATAACGTATAACGTATAACGTATAACGTATAACGTATAACGTATAACGTATAACGTATAACGTACGACGTATAAGGTATAACGTATAACGTATAACGTATAACGTTAACGTATAACGTATAACGTATAACGTATAACGTATAACGTATAACGTATAACGTATAACGTATAACGTATAACGTATAACGTATAACGTATAACGTATAACGTATAACGTATAACGTATAACGTATAACGTATAACGTATAACGTATAACGTATAACGTATAACGTATAACGTATAACGTATAACGTATAACGTATAACGTATAACGTATAACGTATAACGTATAACGTATATAACGTATAACGTATAACGTATAACGTATAACGTATAACGTATAACGTATAACGTATAACGTATAACGTATAACGTATAACGTATAACGTATAACTAACGTATAACCGTATAACCTATAACGTATAACGTATAACGTATAACGTATAACGTATAACGTATAACGTATAACGTATAACGTATAACGTATAACGTATAACGTATAACGTATAACGTATAACGTATAACGTATAACGTATAACGTATAACGTATAACGTATAACGTATAACGTATAACGTATAACGTATAACGTATAACGTATAACGTATAACGTATAACGTATAACGTATAACGTATAACGTATAACGTATAACGTATAACGTATAACGTATAACGTATAACGTATAACGTATAACGTATAACGTATAACGTATAACGTATAACGTATAACGTATAACGTATAACGTATAACGTATAACGTATAACGTATAACGTATAACGTATAACGTAACGTATAACGTATAACGTATAACGTATAACGTATAACGTATAACGTATAACGTATAACGTATAACCTATAACGTATAACGTATAACCTATAACGTATAACGTATAACGTATAACGTATAACCTATAACGTATAACGTATAACCTATAACGTATAACGTATAACGTATAACGTATAACCTATAACGTATAACGTATAACGTATAACGTATAACGTATAACGTATAACGTATAACGTATAACGTATAACGTATAACGTATAACGTATAACGTATAACGTATACGTTATACGTAACGTATAACGTATAACGTATAACGTATAACGTATAACGTATAACGTATAACGTATAACCTATAACGTATAACGTATAACGTATAACGTATAACGTATAACGTATAAACGTATAACGTATAACGTATAACGTATAACGTATAACGTATAACGTAGAACGTAATAACGTATAACGTATAACGTATAACGTATAACGTATAACGTATAACGTATAACGTATAACGTATAACGTATAACGTATAACGTATAACGTATAACGTATAACGTATAAACGTATAACGTATAACGTATAACGTATAACGTATAACGTATAACGCATAACGTATAACGTATAATGTTAAACGTATAACCTATAACGTACAACGTATAACGTTTAAACGTATAACGTATAACCTATAACGTATAACGTATAACGTATAACGTATAACGTATAACCTATAACGTATAACGTATAACCTATAACGTATAACCTATAACGTATAACGAATAACGTATAACGTATAACCTATAACGTATAACGTATAACGTATAACGTATAACGTATAACGTATAACGTATAACGTATAACGTATAACGTATAACGTATAACGTATAACGTATAACGTATAACGTATAACGTATAACGTATAACGTATAACGTATAACGTATAACGTATATCGTATAACGTATAACGTATAAACGTATAACGTATAACGTATAACGTATAACGTATAACGTATAACGTATAACGTATAACGTATAACGTATAACGTATAACGTATAACGTATAACGTATAACGTATAACGTATAACGTATAAACGTATAACGTATAACGTATAACGTATAACGTATAACGTATACGTATAACGTATAACGTATAACGTATAACGTATAACGTATAACGTATAACGTATAACGTATAACGTATAACGTATAACCTATAACGTATAACGTATAACCTATAACGTATAAACGTATAACGTATAACGTATAACGTATAACGTATAACGTATACCTATAACGTATAACGTATAACGTATAACGTAAACGTATAACGTATAACGTATAACCGTATAACGTATAACGTATAACGTATAACGTATAACGTATAACGTATAACGTATAACGTATAACGTATAACCGTATAACGTATAACGTATAACGTATAACGTATAACGTATAACGTATAACGTATAACGTATAACGTATAACGTATAACGTATAACGTATAACGTATACCTATAACGTATAACGTATAACGTATAACGTATATCGTATAACGTATAACGTATAACGTATAACGTATAACGTATAACGTATAACGTATAACGTATAACGTATAACGTATAACGTATAACGTATAACGTATAACGTATAACGTATAACGTATAACGTATAACGTATAACGTATAACGTATAACGTATAACGTATAACGTATAACGTATAAACGTATAACGTATAACGTATAACGTATAACGTATAACGTATAACGTATAACGTATAACGTATAACGTATAAGTAACGTATAAACGTATACGTATAACGTATAACGTATAACGTATAACGTATAACGTATAACGTATAACGTATAACGTATAACGTATAACGTATAACGTATAACGTATAACGTATAACGTATAATACGTATAACGTATAACGTATAACGTATAACGTATAACGTATAACGTATAACGTATAACGTATAACGTATAACGTATAACGTATAACGTATAACGTATAACGTATAACGTATAACGTATAACGTATAACGTTAACGTATAACGTATAACGTATAAGTATACGTATAACGTATAACGTATAACGTAAAACGTATAACGTATAACGTATAACGTATAACGTATAACGTATAACGTATAACGTATAACGTATAACGTATAACGTATAACGTATAACGTATAACGTATAACGTATAACGTATAACGTATAACGTATAACGTATAACGTATAACGTATAACGTATAACGTATAACGTATAACGTATAACGTATACGTATAACGTATAACGTATAACGTATAACGTATAACGTATAAACGTATAACGTATAACGTATAACGTATAACGTATAACGTATAACGTATAACGTATAACGTATAACGTATAACGTATAACGTATAACGTATAACGTATAACGTATAACGTATAACGTATAACGTATAACGTATAACGTATAACGTATAACGTATAACGTATAACGTATAACGTATAACGTATAACGTATAACGTATAACGTATAACGTATAACGTATAACGTATAACGTATAACGTATAACGTATAACGTATAACGTATAACGTATAACGTATAACGTATAACGTATAACGTATAACGTATAACGTATAACGTATAACGTATAACGTATAACGTATAACGTATAACGTATAACGTATAACGTATAACGTATAACGTATAACGTATAACGTATAACGTATAACGTATAACGTATAACGTATAACGTATAACGTATAACGTATAACGTATAACGTATAACGTATAACGTATACGTATAACGTATAACGTATAACGTATAACGTATAACGTATAACGTATAACGTATAACGTATAACGTATAACGTATAACGTATAACGTATAACGTATAACGTATAACGTATAACGTATAACGTATAACGTATAACGTATAACGTATAACGTATAACGTATAACGTATAACGTATAACGTATAACGTATAACGTATAACGTAATAACGTATAACGTATAACGTATAACGTATAACGTATAACGTATAACGTATAACGTATAACGTATAACGTATAACGTATAACGTATAACGTATAACGTATAACGTATAACGTATAACGTATAACGTATAACGTATAACGTATAACGTATAACGTATACGTATAACGTATAACGTATAACGTATAAACGTATAACGTATAACGTATAACGTATAACGTATAACGTATAACGTATAACGTATAACGTATAACGTATAACGTATAACGTATAACGTATAACGTATAACGTATAACGTATAACGTATAACGTATAACGTATAACGTATAACGTATAACGTATAACGTATAACGTATAACGTATAACGTATAACGTATAACGTATAACGTATAACGTATAACGTTAACGTATAACGTATAACGTATAACGTATAACGTATAACGTATAACGTATAACGTATAACGTATAACGTATAACGTATAACGTATAACGTTTAAACGTATAACGTATAACGTATAACGTATAACGTATAACGTATACGTATAACGTATAACGTATAACGTATAACGTATAACGTATAACGTATAACGTATAACGTATAACGTATAACGTATAACGTATAACGTATAACGTATAACGTATAACGTATAACGTATAACGTATAACGTATAACGTATAACGTATAACGTATACGTTATACCGTATAACGTATAACGTATAACGTATAACGTATAACGTATACGTATAACGTATAACGTATAACGTATAACGTATAACGTATAACGTATAACGTATAACGTATAACGTATAACGTATAACGTATAACGTATAACGTATAACGTATAACGTATAACGTATAACGTATAACGTATAACGTATAACGTATAACGTATAACGTATAACGTATAACGTATAACGTATAAACGTATAACGTATAACGTATAACGTATAACGTAACGTATAACGTATAACGTATAACGTATAACGTATAACGTATAACGTATAACGTATAACGTATAACGTATAACGTATAACGTATAACGTATAACGTATAACGTATAACGTATAACGTATAACGTATAACGTATACGTATAACGTATAACGTATAACGTATAACGTATAACGTATAACGTATAACGTATAACGTATAACGTATAACGTATAACGTATAAACGTATAACGTATAACGTATAACGTATAACGTATAACGTATAACGTATAACGTATAACGTATAACGTATACGAAATAACGTATAACGTATAACGTATAACGTATAACGTATAACGTATAACGTATAACGTATAACGTATAACGTATAACGTATAACGTATAACGTATAACGTATAACGTATAACGTATAACGTATAACGTATAACGTATAACGTATAACGTATAACGTATAACGTATAACGTATAACGTATAACGTATAACGTATAACGTATAACGTATAACGTATAACGTATAACGTATTACGTATAATGTTAAACGTATAACCTATAACGTACAACGTATAACGTATCAAACGTATAACGTATAATGTATAACGTAGTAACGTAACGTATAACGTATAGCGCATAACGTATAACGTGTAACGTATAATGTTAAACTTATAATCTATAACGTATAACGTATAATGTTTAACGTTACACGTTAAACGTATAACGTATAACGTATAACGTATAACGTATAACGTATAACGTATAACGTATAACGTATAACGTATAACGTATAACGTATAACGTATAACGTATACGTATAACGTATAACGTATAACGTATAACGTATAACGTATAACGTATAACGTATAACGTATAACGTATAACGTATAACGTATAACGTATAACGTATAACGTATAAACGTATAACGTATAACGTATAACGTATAACGTATAACGTATAACGTATAACGTATAACGTATAACGTATAACGTATAACGTATAACGTATAACGTATAACGTATAACGTATAACGTATAACGTATAACGTATAACGTATAACGTATAACGTATAACGTATAACGTATAACGTATAACGTATAACGTATAACGATAACGTATAACGTATAACGTATAACGTATAACGTATAACGTATAACGTATAACGTATAACGTATAACGTATAACGTATAACGTATAACGTATAACGTATAACGTATAACGTATAACGTATAACGTATAACGTATAACGTATAACGTATAACGTATAACGTATAACGTATAACGTATAACGTATAACGTATAACGTATAACGTATAACGTATAACGTATAACGTATAACGTATAACGTATAACGTATAACGTATAACGTATAACGTATAACGTATAACGTATAACGTATAACGTATAACGTATAACGTATAACGTATAACGTAATAACGTATAACGTATAAACGTATAACGTATAACGTATAACGTATAACGTATAACGTATAACGTATATAACGTATAACGTATAACGTATAACGTATAACGTATAACGTATAACGTATAACGTATAACGTATATAACGTATAACGTATAACGTATAACGTATAACGTATAACGTATAACGTATAACGTATAACGTATAACGTATAACGTATAACGTATAACGTATAACGTATAACGTATAACGTATAACGTATAACGTATAACGTATAACGTATAACGTATAACGTATAACGTATAACGTATAACGTATAACGTATAACGTATAACGTATAACGTATAACGTATAACGTATAACGTATAACGTATAACGTAACGTATAACGTATAACGTATAACGTATAACGTATAACGTATAACGTATAACGTATAACGTATAACGTATAACGTATAACGTATAACGTATAACGTATAACGTATAAACGTATAACGTATAACGTATAACGTATAACGTATAACGTATAACGTATAACGTATAACGTATAACTATAACGTATAACGTATAACGTATAACGTATAACGTATAACGTATAACGTATAACGTATAACGTATAACGTATAACGTATAACGTATAACGTATAACGTATAACGTATAACGTATAACGTATAACGTATAACGTTTAACGTATAACGTATAACGTATAACGTAAACGTATAACGTATAACGTATAACGTATAACGTATAACGTATAACGTATAACGTATAACGTATAACGTATAACGTATAACGTATAACGTATAACGTATAACGTATAACGTATAACGTATAACGTATAACGTATAACGTATAACGTATAACGTATAACGTATAACGTAATAACGTATAACGTATAACGTATAACGTATAACGTATAACGTATAACGTATAACGTATAACGTATAACGTATAACGTATAACGTATAACGTAAAACGTATAACGTATAACGTATAACGTATAACGTATAACGTATAACGTATACGTATAACGTATAACGTATAAACGTATAACGTATAACGTATAACGTATAACGTATAACGTATAACGTATAACGTATAACGTATAACGTATAACGTATAACGTATAACGTATAACGTATAACGTATAACGTATAACGTATAAACGTATAACGTATAACGTATAACGTATAACGTATAACGTATAACGTATAACGTATAACGTATAACGTATAACGTATAACGTATAACGTATAACGTATAACGTATAACGTATAACGTATAAACGTATAACGTATAACGTATAACGATAAACGTATAACGTATAACGTATAACGTATAACGTATAACGTATAACGTATAACGTATAACGTATACCGTATAACGTATAACGTATAACGTATAACGTATAAACGTATAACGTATAACGTATAACGTATAACGTATAACGTATAACGTATAACGTATAACGTATAACGTATAACGTATAACGTATAAACGTATAACGTATAACGTATAACGTATAACGTATAACGTATAACGTATAACGTATAACGTATAACGTATAACGTATAACGTATAACGTATAACGTATAACGTATAACGTATAACGTATAACGTATAACGTATAACGTATAACGTATAACGTATAACGTATAACGTATAACGTATAACGTATAACGTATAACGTATAACGTATAACGTATAACGTATAACGTATAACGATAACGTATAACGTATAACGTATAACGTATAACGTATAACGTATAACGTATAACGTATAACGTATAACGTATAACGTATAACGTATAACGTATAACGTATAACGTATAACGTATAACGTATAACGTATAACGTATAACGTATAACGTATACGTATAACGTATAACGTATAACGTATAACGTATAACGTATAACGTATAACGTATAACGTATAACGTATACGTAAACATATAACGTATAACGTATAACGTATAACGTATAACGTATAACGTATAACGTATAACGTATAACGTATAACGTATAACGTATAACGTATAACGTATAACGTATAACGTATAAACGTATATAACGTATAACGTATAACGTATAACGTATAACGTATAACGTATAACGCATAACGTTTAAACGTATAACGTATAACGCATAACGTATAACGCATAACGCATAACGTATAACGGATAACGTATAACGCATAACGTATAACGCATAACGTATAACGCATAACGCATAACGTATAACGGATAACGTATAACGCATAACGTATAACGTATAACGTATAACGCATAACGTATAACGCATAACGTATAACGTATAACGTATAACGTATAACGTATAACGTATTAAACGTATAACGTATAACGTATAACGTATAACGTATAACGTATAACGTATAACGTTTAAACGTATAACGTATAACGTATAACGTATAACGTATAACGTATAACGTATAACGTATAACGTATAACGTATAACGTATAAACGTATAACGTATAACGTATAACGTATAACGTATAACGTATAACGTATAACGTATAACGTATAACGTATAACGTATAACGTATAACGTATAACGTATAACGTATAACGTATAACGTATAACGTATAACGTATAACGTATAACGTATAACGTATAACGTATAACGTATAACGTATAACGTATAACGTATAACGTATAACGTATAACGTATAACGTATAACGTATAACGTATAACGTATAACGTATACGTATAACGTATAACGTATAACGTATAACGTATAACGTATAACGTATAACGTATAACGTATAACGTATAACGTATAACGTATAACGTATAACGTATAACGTAATAACGTATAACGTATAACGTATAACGTATAACGTATAACGTATAACGTATAACGTATAACGTATAACGTATAACGTATAACGTATACGTATAACGTATAACGTATAACGTATTAACGTATAACGTATAACGTATAACGTATAACGTATAACGTATAACGTATAACGTATAAACGTATAACGTATAACGTATAACGTATAACGTATAACGTATAACGTATAACGTATAACGTATAACGTATAACGTATAACGTATAACGTATAACGTATAACGTAATAAACGTATAACGTATAACGTATAACGTATAACGTATAACGTATAACGTATAACGTATAACGTATAACGTATAACGTATAACGTATAACGTATAACGTATAACGTATAACGTATAACGTATAACGTATAACGTATAACGTATAACGTATAACGTATAACGTATAACGTATAACGTATAACGTATAACGTATAACGTATAACGTATAACGTATACGTATACGTATAACGTATAACGTATAACGTATAACGTATAACGTATAAACGTATAACGTATAACGTATAACGTATAACGTATAACGTATAACGTATAACGTATAACGTATAACGTATAACGTATAACGTATAACGTATAACGTATAACGTATAACGTATAACGTATAACGTATAACGTATAACGTATAAACGTATAACGTATAACGTATAACGTATAACGTATAACGTATAACGTATAACGTATAAACGTATAACGTATAACGTATAACGTATAACGTATAACGTATAACGTATAACGTATAACGTAAACGTATAACGTATAACGTATACGTATAACGTATAACGTATAACGTATAACGTATAACGTATAACGTATAACGTATAACGTATAACGTATAACGTATAACGTATAACGTATAACGTATAACGTATAACGTATAACGTATAACGTATAACGTATAACGTATAACGTATAACGTATAACGTATAACGTATAACGTATAACGTATAACGTATAAGATAACGTATAAACGTATAACGTATAACGTATAACGTATAACGTATAACGTATAACGTATAACGTATAACGTATAACGTATAACGTATAACGTATAACGTATAACGTATATAACGTATAACGTATAACGTATAACGTATAACGTATAACGTATAGTAACGTATAACGTATACGTATAACGTATAACGTATAACGTAAAACGTATAACGTATAACGTATAACGTATAACGTATAACGTTTAAACGTATAACGTATAACGTATAACGTATAACGTATAACGTATAACGTATAAACGTATAACGTATAACGTATAACGTATAACGTATAACGTATAACGTATAACGTATAACGTATAACGTATAACGTATAACGTAAGTAAAACGTATAACGTATAACGTATAACGTATAACGTATAACGTATAACGTATAACGTATAACGTATAACGTATAACGTATAACGTATAACGTATAACGTATAACGTATAACGTATAACGTATAACGTATAACGTATAACGTATAACGTATAACGTATAACGTATAACGTATAAACGTATAACGTATAACGTATAACGTATAACGTATAACGTATAACGTATAACGTATATAACGTATAACGTTAACGTATAACGTATAACGTATAACGTATAACGTATAACGTATAACGTATAACGTATAACGTATACGTTATACGTTATAACGTATAACGTATAACGTATAACGTATAACGTATAACGTATAACGTATAACGTATAACGTATAACGTATAACGTATAACGTATACGTCTAAACGTATAACGTATAACGTATAACGTATAACGTATAACGTATAACGTATAACGTATAACGTATAACGTATAACGTATAACGTATATAACGTATAACGTATAACGTATAACGTATAACGTATAACGTATAACGTATAACGTATAACCGAATAACGTATAACGTATAACGTATAACGTATAACGTATAACGTATAACGTATAACGTATAACGTATAAACGTATAACGTATAACGTATAACGTATAACGTATAACGTATAACGTATAACGTATAACGTATACGTATAACGTATAACGTATAACGTATAACGTATAACGTATAACGTATAACGTAGTATAACGTATAACGTATAACGTATAACGTATAACGTATAACGTATAACGTATAACGTATAACGTATAACGTATAACGTATAAACGTATAACGTATAACGTATAACGTATAACGTATAACGTATAACGTATAACGTATAACGTATAACGTATAACGTATAACGTATAACGTATAACGTATAACGTATAACGTATAACGTATAACGTATAACGTATAACGTATAACGTATAACGTATAACGTATAACGTATAACGTATAACGTATAACGTATAACGTATAACGTATAACGTATAACGTATAACGTATACGTATAACGTATAACGTATAACGTATAACCTATAACGTATAACGTATAACGTTTAAACGTATAACGTATAACGTATAACGTATAACGTATAACGTATAACGTATAACGTATAACGTATAAAACGTATAACGTATAACGTATAACGTATAACGTATAAACGTATAACGTATAACGTATAAACGTATAACGTATAACGTATAACGTATAACGTATAACGTATAACGTATAACGTATAACGTATACGTAAACGTATAACGTATAACGTATAACGTATACGTATAACGTATAACGTATAACGTATAACGTATAACGTATAACGTATAACGTATAACGTATAACGTATAACGTATAACGTATAACGTATAACGTATAACGTATAACGTATAAAACGTATAACGTATAACGTATAACGTATAACGTATAACGTTTAAACGTATAACGTATAACGTATAACGTATAACGTATAACGTATAACGTATAACGTATAACGTATAACGTATAACGTATAACGTATAACGTATAACGTATAACGTATAACGTATAACGTATACGTATAACGTATAACGTATAACGTATAACGTATAACGTATAACGTATAACGTATAACGTATAACGTATAACGTATAACGTATAACGTATAACGTATAACGTATAACGTATAACGTATAACGTATAACGTATAACGTATAACGTATAACGTATAACGTATAACGTATAACGTATAACGTATAACGTATAACGTATAACGTATAACGTATAACGTATAACGTATAACGTATAACGTATAACGTATAACGTATAACGTATAACGTATAACGTATAACGTATAACGTATAACGTATAACGTATAACGTATAACGTAATAACGTAATAACGTATAACGTATAACGTATAAACGTATAACGTATAACGTATACGTATAACGTATAACGTATAACGTATAACGTATAACGTATAACGTATAACGTATAAACGTATAACGTATAAACGTATAACGTATAACGTATAACGTATAACGTATAACGTATAACGTATAACGTATAACGTATAAACGTATAACGTATAACGTATAACGTATAACGTATAACGTATAAACGTATAACGTATAACGTATAACGTATAACGTATAACGTATAACGTATAACGTATAACGTATAACGTATAACGTATAACGTATAACGTATAACGTATACGTATAACGTATAACGTATAACGTATAACGTATAACCGTATAACGTATAACGTATAACGTATAACGTATAAGTATAACGTATAACTATAACGTATAACGTATAACGTATAACGTATAACGTAATAACGTATAACGTATAACGTATAACGTATAACGTATAACGTATAACGTATAACGTATAACGTATAACGTATAACGTATAACGTATAACGTATAACGTATAACGTATAACGTATAACGTATAACGTATAACGTATAACGTATAACGTATAACGTATAACGTATAACGTATAAACGTATAACGTATAACGTATAACGTATAACGTATAACGTATAACGTATAACGTATAACGTATAACGTATAACGTATAACGTTTAAACGTATAACGTATAACGTATAACGTATAACGTATAACGTATAACGTATAACGTATAAAGTATAAACGTATAACGTATAACGTATAACGTATAACGTATAACGTATAACGTATAACGTATAACGTATAACGTATAACGTATAACGTATAACGTATAACGTATAACGTATAACGTATAACGTATAACGTATAACGTATAACGTATAACGTATAACGTATAACGTATAACGTATAACGTATAACGTATAACGTATAACGTATAACGTATAACGTATAACGTATAACGTATAACGTATAACGTATAACGTATAACGTATAACGTATAACGTATAACGTATAACGTATAACGTATAACGTATAACGTATAACGTATAACGTATAACGTATAACGTATAACGTATAACGTATAACGTATAACGTATAACGTATAACGTATAACGTATAACGTATAACGTATAACGTATAACGTATAACGTATAACGTATAACGTATAACGTATAACGTATAACGTATAACGTATAACGTATAACGTATAACGTATAACGTATAACGTATAACGTATAACGTATAACGTATAACGTATAACGTATAACGTATAACGTATAACGTATAACGTATAACGTATAACGTATAACGTATAACGTATAACGTATAACGTATAACGTATAACGTATAACGTATAACGTATAACGTATAACGTATAACGTATAACGTATAACGTATAACGTATAACGTATAACGTATAACGTATAACGTATAACGTATAACGTATAACGTATAACGTATAACGTATAACGTATAACGTATAACGTATAACGTATAACGTATAACGTATAACGTATAACGTATAACGTATAACGTATAACGTATAACGTATAACGTATAACGTATAACGTATAACGTATAACGTATAACGTATAACGTATAACGTATAACGTATAACGTATAACGTATAACGTATAACGTATAACGTATAACGTATAACGTATAACGTATAACGTATAACGTATAACGTATAACGTATAACGTATAACGTATAACGTATAACGTATAACGTATAACGTATAACGTATAACGTATAACGTATAACGTATAACGTATAACGTATAACGTATAACGTATAACGTATAACGTATAACGTATAACGTATAACGTATAACGTATAACGTATAACGTATAACGTATAACGTATAACGTATAACGTATAACGTATAACGTATAACGTATAACGTATAACGTATAACGTATAACGTATAACGTATAACGTATAACGTATAACGTATAACGTATAACGTATAACGTATAACGTATAACGTATAACGTATAACGTATAACGTATAACGTATAACGTATAACGTATAACGTATAACGTATAACGTATAACGTATAACGTATAACGTATAACGTATAACGTATAACGTATAACGTATAACGTATAACGTATAACGTATAACGTATAACGTATAACGTATAACGTATAACGTATAACGTATAACGTATAACGTATAACGTATAACGTATAACGTATAACGTATAACGTATAACGTATAACGTATAACGTATAACGTATAACGTATAACGTATAACGTATAACGTATAACGTATAACGTATAACGTATAACGTATAACGTATAACGTATAACGTATAACGTATAACGTATAACGTATAACGTATAACGTATAACGTATAACGTATAACGTATAACGTATAACGTATAACGTATAACGTATAACGTATAACGTATAACGTATAACGTATAACGTATAACGTATAACGTATAACGTATAACGTATAACGTATAACGTATAACGTATAACGTATAACGTATAACGTATAACGTATAACGTATAACGTATAACGTATAACGTATAACGTATAACGTATAACGTATAACGCATAACGTATAACGTATAATGTTAAACGTATAACCTATAACGTACAACGTATAACGTTTAAACGTATAACGTATAATGTATAACGTGTAACGTTAAACGTATAACGTATAGCGCATAACGTATAACGTGTAACGTATAATGTTAAACTTATAACCTATAACGTATAACGTATAATGTATAACGTGTAACGTTAAACGTATAACGTATAACGTGTAACGTATAACGTATAAGGTTAAACGTACAACGTATAATGTATAACGTATAACGTATAACGTATAATGTATAACATATAACGTATAACGTATAATGTTAAACGTATAACGTATATCGTATAACGTATAACGTATAACGTATAACGTATAACGTATAACGTATAACGTATAACGTATAACGTATAACGTATAACGTATAACGTATAACGTATAACGTATAACGTATAACGTATAACGTATAACGTATAACGTACAACGTACAACGTACAACGTATAACGTATAACGTATAACGTATAACGTATAACTTTTAACGTTAAACATATAACGTATAACGTATAACTTTTAACGTTAAACATATAACGTATAACGTATAACGTATAACGTTAAACATATAACGTATAACGTATAACGTATAACGTATAACGTATAACGTATAACGTATAACGTATAACGTATAACGTATAACGTATAACGTATAGCGTATAACGTATAACGTATAACGTATAACGTATAACGTATAACGTATAACGTATAACGTATAACGTATAACGTATAACGTATAACGTATAACGTATAACGTATAACGTATAACGTATAACGTATAACGTATAACGTATAACGTATAACGCATAACGTATAACGTATAATGTTAAACGTATAACCTATAACGTACAACGTATAACGTTTAAACGTATAACGTATAATGTATAACGTGTAACGTTAAACGTATAACGTATAGCGCATATCGTATAACGTGTAACGTATAATGTTAAACTTGTAACCTATAACGTATAACGTATAATGTATAACGTGTAACGTTAAACGTATAACGTATAAGGTTAAACGTACAACGTATAATGTATAACGTATAACGTATAACGTATAATGTATAACGTATAACGTATAACGTATAACGTATAACGTATAACGTATAACGTATAACGCATAACGTATAACGTATAATGTTAAACGTATAACCTATAACGTACAACGTATAACGTTTAAACGTATAACGTATAACGTATATCGTATAACGTATAACGTATAACGTATAACGTATAACGTATAACGTATAACGTATAACGTATAACGTATAACGTATAACGTATAACGTATAACGTATAACGTATAACGTATAACGTATAACGTATAACGTATAACGTATAACGTATAACGTATAACGTATAACGTATAACGTATAACGTATAACGTATAACGTATAACGTATAACGTACAACGTATAACGTTTAAACGTATAACGTATAACGTATATCGTATAACGTATAACGTATAACGTATAACGTATAACGTATAACGTATAACGTATAACGTATAACGTATAACGTATAACGTATAACGTATAACGTATAACGTATAACGTATAACGTATAACGTATAACGTATAACGTATAACGTATAACGTATAACGTATAACGTATAACGTATAACGTATAACGTATAACGTATAACGTATAACGTATAACGTATAACGTATAACGTATAACGTATAACGTATAACGTATAACGTATAACGTATAACGTATAACGTATAACGTATAACGTATAACGTATAACGTATAACGTATAACGTATAACGTATAACGTATAACGTATAACGTATAACGTATAACGTATAACGTATAACGTATAACGTATAACGTATAACGTATAACGTATAACGTATAACGTATAACGTATAACGTATAACGTATAACGTATAACGTATAACGTATAACGTATAACGTATAACGTATAACGTATAACGTATAACGTATAACGTATAACGTATAACGTATAACGTATAACGTATAACGTATAACGTATAACGTATAACGTATAACGTATAACGTATAACGTATAACGTATAACGTATAACGTATAACGTATAACGTATAACGTATAACGTATAACGTATAACGTATAACGTATAACGTATAACGTATAACGTATAACGTATAACGTATAACGTATAACGTATAACGTATAACGTATAACGTATAACGTATAACGTATAACGTATAACGTATAACGTATAACGTATAACGTATAACGTATAACGTATAACGTATAACGTATAACGTATAACGTATAACGTATAACGTATAACGTATAACGTATAACGTATAACGTATAACGTATAACGTATAACGTATAACGTATAACGTATAACGTATAACGTATAACGTATAACGTATAACGTATAACGTATAACGTATAACGTATAACGTATAACGTATAACGTATAACGTATAACGTATAACGTATAACGTATAACGTATAACGTATAACGTATAACGTATAACGTATAACGTATAACGTATAACGTATAACGTATAACGTATAACGTATAACGTATAACGTATAACGTATAACGTATAACGTATAACGTATAACGTATAACGTATAACGTATAACGTATAACGTATAACGTATAACGTATAACGTATAACGTATAACGTATAACGTATAACGTATAACGTATAACGTATAACGTATAACGTATAACGTATAACGTATAACGTATAACGTATAACGTATAACGTATAACGTATAACGTATAACGTATAACGTATAACGTATAACGTATAACGTATAACGTATAACGTATAACGTATAACGTATAACGTATAACGTATAACGTATAACGTATAACGTATAACGTATAACGTATAACGTATAACGTATAACGTATAACGTATAACGTATAACGTATAACGTATAACGTATAACGTATAACGTATAACGTATAACGTATAACGTATAACGTATAACGTATAACGTATAACGTATAACGTATAACGTATAACGTATAACGTATAACGTATAACGTATAACGTATAACGTATAACGTATAACGTATAACGTATAACGTATAACGTATAACGTATAACGTATAACGTATAACGTATAACGTATAACGTATAACGTATAACGTATAACGTATAACGTATAACGTATAACGTATAACGTATAACGTATAACGTATAACGTATAACGTATAACGTATAACGTATAACGTATAACGTATAACGTATAACGTATAACGTATAACGTATAACGTATAACGTATAACGTATAACGTATAACGTATAACGTATAACGTATAACGTATAACGTATAACGTATAACGTATAACGTATAACGTATAACGTATAACGTATAACGTATAACGTATAACGTATAACGTATAACGTATAACGTATAACGTATAACGTATAACGTATAACGTATAACGTATAACGTATAACGTATAACGTATAACGTATAACGTATAACGTATAACGTATAACGTATAACGTATAACGTATAACGTATAACGTATAACGTATAACGTATAACGTATAACGTATAACGTATAACGTATAACGTATAACGTATAACGTATAACGTATAACGTATAACGTATAACGTATAACGTATAACGTATAACGTATAACGTATAACGTATAACGTATAACGTATAACGTATAACGTATAACGTATAACGTATAACGTATAACGTATAACGTATAACGTATAACGTATAACGTATAACGTATAACGTATAACGTATAACGTATAACGTATAACGTATAACGTATAACGTATAACGTATAACGTATAACGTATAACGTATAACGTATAACGTATAACGTATAACGTATAACGTATAACGTATAACGTATAACGTATAACGTATAACGTATAACGTATAACGTATAACGTATAACGTATAACGTATAACGTATAACGTATAACGTATAACGTATAACGTATAACGTATAACGTATAACGTATAACGTATAACGTATAACGTATAACGTATAACGTATAACGTATAACGTATAACGTATAACGTATAACGTATAACGTATAACGTATAACGTATAACGTATAACGTATAACGTATAACGTATAACGTATAACGTATAACGTATAACGTATAACGTATAACGTATAACGTATAACGCATAACGTATAACGTATAATGTTAAACGTATAACCTATAACGTACAACGTATAACGTTTAAACGTATAACGTATAATGTATAACGTGTAACGTTAAACGTATAACGTATAGCGCATAACGTATAACGTGTAACGTATAATGTTAAACTTATAACCTATAACGTATAACGTATAATGTATAACGTGTAACGTTAAACGTATAACGTATAACGTGTAACGTATAACGTATAAGGTTAAACGTACAACGTATAATGTATAACGTATAACGTATAACGTATAATGTATAACATATAACGTATAACGTATAATGTTAAACGTATAACGTATATCGTATAACGTATAACGTATAACGTATAACGTATAACGTATAACGTATAACGTATAACGTATAACGTATAACGTATAACGTATAACGTATAACGTATAATGTATAACGTATAACGTATAACGTATAACGTATAACGTACAACGTACAACGTACAACGTATAACGTATAACGTATAACGTATAACGTATAACTTTTAACGTTAAACATATAACGTATAACGTATAACTTTTAACGTTAAACATATAACGTATAACGTATAACGTATAACGTTAAACATATAACGTATAACGTATAACGTATAACGTATAACGTATAACGTATAACGTATAACGTATAACGTATAACGTATAACGTATAACGTATAACGTATAACGTATAACGTATAACGTATAACGTATAACGTATAACGTATAACGTATAACGTATAACGTATAACGTATAACGTATAACGTATAACGTATAACGTATAACGTATAACGTATAACGTATAACGTATAACGTATAACGCATAACGTATAACGTATAATGTTAAACGTATAACCTATAACGTACAACGTATAACGTTTAAACGTATAACGTATAATGTATAACGTGTAACGTTAAACGTATAACGTATAGCGCATATCGTATAACGTGTAACGTATAATGTTAAACTTGTAACCTATAACGTATAACGTATAATGTATAACGTGTAACGTTAAACGTATAACGTATAAGGTTAAACGTACAACGTATAATGTATAACGTATAACGTATAACGTATAATGTATAACGTATAACGTATAACGTATAACGTATAACGTATAACGTATAACGTATAATGTTAAACGTATAACCTATAACGTACAACGTATAACGTTTAAACGTATAACGTATAACGTATATCGTATAACGTATAACGTATAACGTATAACGTATAACGTATAACGTATAACGTATAACGTATAACGTATAACGTATAACGTATAACGTATAACGTATAACGTATAACGTATAACGTATAACGTATAACGTATAACGTATAACGTATAACGTATAACGTATAACGTATAACGTATAACGTATAACGTATAACGTATAACGTATAACGTATAACGTATAACGTATAACGTATAACGTATAACGTATAACGTATAACGTATAACGTATAACGTATAACGTATAACGTATAACGTATAACGTATAACGTATAACGTATAACGTATAACGTATAACGTATAACGTATAACGTATAACGTATAACGTATAACGTATAACGTATAACGTATAACGTATAACGTATAACGTATAACGTATAACGTATAACGTATAACGTATAACGTATAACGTATAACGTATAACGTATAACGTATAACGTATAACGTATAACGTATAACGTATAACGTATAACGTATAACGTATAACGTATAACGTATAACGTATAACGTATAACGTATAACGTATAACGTATAACGTATAACGTATAACGTATAACGTATAACGTATAACGTATAACGTATAACGTATAACGTATAACGTATAACGTATAACGTATAACGTATAACGTATAACGTATAACGTATAATGTTAAACGTATAACCTATAACGTACAACGTATAACGTTTAAACGTATAACGTATAACGTATAACGTATAACGTATAACGTATAACGTATAACGTATAACGTATAACGTATAACGTATAACGTATAACGTATAACGTATAACGTATAACGTATAACGTATAACGTATAACGTATAACGTATAACGTATAACGTATAACGTATAACGTATAACGTATAACGTATAACGTATAACGTATAACGTATAACGTATAACGTATAACGTATAACGTATAACGTATAACGTATAACGTATAACGTATAACGTATAACGTATAACGTATAACGCATAACGTATAACGTATAATGTTAAACGTATAACCTATAACGTACAACGTATAACGTTTAAACGTATAACGTATAATGTATAACGTGTAACGTTAAACGTATAACGTATAGCGCATAACGTATAACGTGTAACGTACAATGTTAAACTTATAACCTATAACGTATAACGTATAATGTATAACGTGTAACGTTAAACGTATAACGTATAACGTGTAACGTATAACGTATAAGGTTAAACGTACAACGTATAATGTATAACGTATAACGTATAACGTATAATGTATAACATATAACGTATAACGTATAATGTTAAACGTATAACGTATATCGTATAACGTATAACGTATAACGTATAACGTATAACGTATAACGTATAACGTATAACGTATAACGTATAACGTATAGCGTATAACTTATAACGTATAACGTATAACGTATAACGTATAACGTATAACGTATAACGTATAACGTATAACGTATAACGTATAACGTATAACGTATAACGTACAACGTACAACGTACAACGTATAACGTATAACGTATAACGTATAACGTATAACTTTTAACGTTAAACATATAACGTATAACGTATAACTTTTAACGTTAAACATATAACGTATAACGTATAACGTATAACGTTAAACATATAACGTATAACGTATAACGTATAACGTATAACGTATAACGTATAACGTATAACGTATAACGTATAACGTATAACGTATAACGTATAACGTATAACGTATAACGTATAACGTATAACGTATAACGTATAACGTATAACGTATAACGTATAACGTATAACGTATAACGTATAACGTATAACGTATAACGTATAACGTATAACATATAACGTATAACGTATAACGTATAACGTATAACGTATAACGTATAACGTATAACGTATAACGTATAACGTATAACGTATAACGCATAACGTATAACGTATAATGTTAAACGTATAACCTATAACGTACAACGTATAACGTTTAAACGTATAACGTATAATGTATAACGTGTAACGTTAAACGTATAACGTATAGCGCATATCGTATAACGTGTAACGTATAATGTTAAACTTGTAACCTATAACGTATAACGTATAATGTATAACGTGTAACGTATAACGTATAACGTATAACGTATAATGTTAAAGGTATAACCTATAACGTACAACGTATAACGTTTAAACGTATAACGTATAATGTATAACGTGTAACGTTAAACGTATAACGTATAGCGCATAACGTATAACGTGTAACGTACAATGTTAAACTTATAACCTATAACGTATAACGTATAATGTATAACGTGTAACGTTAAACGTATAACGTATAACGTGTAACGTATAACGTATAAGGTTAAACGTACAACGTATAATGTATAACGTATAACGTATAACGTATAATGTATAACATATAACGTATAACGTATAATGTTAAACGTATAACGTATATCGTATAACGTATAACGTATAACGTATAACGTATAACGTATAACGTATAACGTATAACGTATAACGTATAACGTATAACGTATAACGTATAGCGTATAACTTATAACGTATAACGTATAACGTATAACGTATAACGTATAACGTATAACGTATAACGTATAACGTATAACGTATAACGTATAACGTATAACGTACAACGTACAACGTACAACGTATAACGTATAACGTATAACGTATAACGTATAACTTTTAACGTTAAACATATAACGTATAACGTATAACTTTTAACGTTAAACATATAACGTATAACGTATAACGTATAACGTTAAACATATAACGTATAACGTATAACGTATAACGTATAACGTATAACGTATAACGTATAACGTATAACGTATAACGTATAACGTATAACGTATAACGTATAACGTATAACGTATAACGTATAACGTATAACGTATAACGTATAACGTATAACGTATAACGTATAACGTATAACGTATAACGTATAACGTATAACATATAACGTATAACGTATAACGTATAACGTATAAAATATAACGTATAACGTATAACGTATAACGTATAACGTATAACGCATAACGTATAACGTATAATGTTAAACGTATAACCTATAACGTACAACGTATAACGTTTAAACGTATAACGTATAATGTATAACGTGTAACGTTAAACGTATAACGTATAGCGCATATCGTATAACGTGTAACGTATAATGTTAAACTTGTAACCTATAACGTATAACGTATAATGTATAACGTGTAACGTTAAACGTATAACGTATAAGGTTAAACGTACAACGTATAATGTATAACGTATAACGTATAACGTATAATGTATAACGTATAACGTATAACGTATAACGTATAACGTATAACGTATAACGTATAACGTATAACGTATAACGTATAACGTATAACGTATAACGTATAACGTATAACGTATAACGTATAACGTATAACGTATAACGTATAACGTATAACGTATAACGTATAACGTATAACGTATAACGTATAACGTATAACGTATAACGTATAACGTATAACGTATAACGTATAACGTATAACGTATAACGTATAACGTATAACGTATAACGTATAACGTATAACGTATAACGTATAACGTATAACGTATAACGTATAACGTATAACGTATAACGTATAACGTATAACGTATAACGTATAACGTATAACGTATAACGTATAACGTATAACGTATAACGCATAACGTATAACGTATAATGTTAAACGTATAACCTATAACGTACAACGTATAACGTTTAAACGTATAACGTATAATGTATAACGTGTAACGTTAAACGTATAACGTATAGCCCATAACGTATAACGTGTAACGTATAATGTTAAACTTATAACCTATAACGTATAACGTATAATGTATAACGTGTAACGTTAAACGTATAACGTATAACGTGTAACGTATAACGTATAAGGTTAAACGTACAACGTATAATGTATAACGTATAACGTATAACGTATAATGTATAACATATAACGTATAACGTATAATGTTAAACGTATAACGTATATCGTATAACGTATAACGTATAACGTATAACGTATAACGTATAACGTATAACGTATAACGTATAACGTATAACGTATAACGTATAACGTATAGCGTATAACTTATAACGTATAACGTATAACGTATAACGTATAACGTATAACGTATAACGTATAACGTATAACGTATAACGTATAAGGTATAACGTATAACGTATAACGTATAACGTACAACGTACAACGTACAACGTACAACGTATAACGTATAACGTATAACGTATAACTTTTAACGTTAAACATATAACGTATAACGTATAACTTTTAACGTTAAACATATAACGTATAACGTATAACGTATAACGTTAAACATATAACGTATAACGTATAACGTATAACGTATAACGTATAACGTATAACGTATAACGTATAACGTATAACGTATAACGTATAACGTATAACGTATAACGTATAACGTATAACGTATAACGTATAACGTATAACGTATAACGTATAACGTATAACGTATAACGTATAACGTATAACGTATAACGTATAACGTATAACGTATAACGTATAACGTATAACGTATAACGTATAACGTATAACGTATAACGTATAACGTATAACGTATAACGTATAACGTATAACGTATAACGTATAACGTATAACGTATAACGTATAACGTATAACGTATAACGTATAACGTATAACGTATAACGCATAACGTATAACGTATAATGTTAAACGTATAACCTATAACGTACAACGTATAACGTTTAAACGTATAACGTATAATGTATAACGTGTAACGTTAAACGTATAACGTATAGCGCATATCGTATAACGTGTAACGTATAATGTTAAACTTATAACCTATAACGTATAACGTATAATGTATAACGTGTAACGTTAAACGTATAACGTATAAGGTTAAACGTACAACGTATAATGTATAACGTATAACGTATAACGTATAATGTATAACGTATAACGTATAACGTATAACGTATAACGTATAACGTATAACGTATAACGTATAACGTATAACGTATAACGTATAACGTATAACGTATAACGTATAACGTATAACGTATAACGTATAACGTATAACGTATAACGTATAACGTATAACGTATAACGTATAACGTATAACGTATAACGTATAACGTATAACGTATAACGTATAACGTATAACGTATAACGTATAACGCATAACGTATAACGTATAATGTTAAACGTATAACCTATATCGTACAACGTATAACGTTTAAACGTATAACGTATAACGTATAACGTATAACGTATAACGTATAACGTATAACGTATAACGTATAACGTATAACGTATAACGTATAACGTATAACGTATAACGTATAACGTATAACGTATAACGTATAACGTATAACGTATAACGTATAACGTATAACGTATAACGTATAACGTATAACGTATAACGTATAACGTATAACGTATAACGTATAACGTATAACGTATAACGTATAACGTATAACGTATAACGTATAACGTATAACGTATAACGTATAACGTATAACGTATAACGTATAACGTATAACGTATAACGTATAACGTATAACGTATAACGTATAACGTATAACGTATAACGTATAACGTATAACGTATAACGTATAACGTATAACGTATAACGTATAACGTATAACGTATAACGTATAACGTATAACGTATAACGTATAACGTATAACGTATAACGTATAACGTATAACGTATAACGTATAACGTATAACGTATAACGTATAACGTATAACGTATAACGTATAACGTATAACGTATAACGTATAACGTATAACGTATAACGTATAACGTATAACGTATAACGTATAACGTATAACGTATAACGTATAACGTATAACGTATAACGTATAACGTATAACGTATAACGTATAACGTATAACGTATAACGTATAACGTATAACGTATAACGTATAACGTATAACGTATAACGTATAACGTATAACGTATAACGTATAACGTATAACGTATAACGTATAACGTATAACGTATAACGTATAACGTATAACGTATAACGTATAACGTATAACGTATAACGTATAACGTATAACGTATAACGTATAACGTATAACGTATAACGTATAACGTATAACGTATAACGTATAACGTATAACGTATAACGTATAACGTATAACGTATAACGTATAACGTATAACGTATAACGTATAACGTATAACGTATAACGTATAACGTATAACGTATAACGTATAACGTATAACGTATAACGTATAACGTATAACGTATAACGTATAACGTATAACGTATAACGTATAACGTATAACGTATAACGTATAACGTATAACGTATAACGTATAACGTATAACGTATAACGTATAACGTATAACGTATAACGTATAACGTATAACGTATAACGTATAACGTATAACGTATAACGTATAACGTATAACGTATAACGTATAACGTATAACGTATAACGTATAACGTATAACGTATAACGTATAACGTATAACGTATAACGTATAACGTATAACGTATAACGTATAACGTATAACGTATAACGTATAACGTATAACGTATAACGTATAACGTATAACGTATAACGTATAACGTATAACGTATAACGTATAACGTATAACGTATAACGTATAACGTATAACGTATAACGTATAACGTATAACGTATAACGTATAACGTATAACGTATAACGTATAACGTATAACGTATAACGTATAACGTATAACGTATAACGTATAACGTATAACGTATAACGTATAACGTATAACGTATAACGTATAACGTATAACGTATAACGTATAACGTATAACGTATAACGTATAACGTATAACGTATAACGTATAACGTATAACGTATAACGTATAACGTATAACGTATAACGTATAACGTATAACGTATAACGTATAACGTATAACGTATAACGTATAACGTATAACGTATAACGTATAACGTATAACGTATAACGTATAACGTATAACGTATAACGTATAACGTATAACGTATAACGTATAACGTATAACGTATAACGTATAACGTATAACGTATAACGTATAACGTATAACGTATAACGTATAACGTATAACGTATAACGTATAACGTATAACGTATAACGTATAACGTATAACGTATAACGTATAACGTATAACGTATAACGTATAACGTATAACGTATAACGTATAACGTATAACGTATAACGTATAACGTATAACGTATAACGTATAACGTATAACGTATAACGTATAACGTATAACGTATAACGTATAACGTATAACGTATAACGTATAACGTATAACGTATAACGTATAACGTATAACGTATAACGTATAACGTATAACGTATAACGTATAACGTATAACGTATAACGTATAACGTATAACGTATAACGTATAACGTATAACGTATAACGTATAACGTATAACGTATAACGTATAACGTATAACGTATAACGTATAACGTATAACGTATAACGTATAACGTATAACGTATAACGTATAACGTATAACGTATAACGTATAACGTATAACGTATAACGTATAACGTATAACGTATAACGTATAACGTATAACGTATAACGTATAACGTATAACGTATAACGTATAACGTATAACGTATAACGTATAACGTATAACGTATAACGTATAACGTATAACGTATAACGTATAACGTATAACGTATAACGTATAACGTATAACGTATAACGTATAACGTATAACGTATAACGTATAACGTATAACGTATAACGTATAACGTATAACGTATAACGTATAACGTATAACGTATAACGTATAACGTATAACGTATAACGTATAACGTATAACGTATAACGTATAACGTATAACGTATAACGTATAACGTATAACGTATAACGTATAACGTATAACGTATAACGTATAACGTATAACGTATAACGTATAACGTATAACGTATAACGTATAACGTATAACGTATAACGTATAACGTATAACGTATAACGTATAACGTATAACGTATAACGTATAACGTATAACGTATAACGTATAACGTATAACGTATAACGTATAACGTATAACGTATAACGTATAACGTATAACGTATAACGTATAACGTATAACGTATAACGTATAACGTATAACGTATAACGTATAACGTATAACGTATAACGTATAACGTATAACGTATAACGTATAACGTATAACGTATAACGTATAACGTATAACGTATAACGTATAACGTATAACGTATAACGTATAACGTATAACGTATAACGTATAACGTATAACGTATAACGTATAACGTATAACGTATAACGTATAACGTATAACGTATAACGTATAACGTATAACGTATAACGTATAACGTATAACGTATAACGTATAACGTATAACGTATAACGTATAACGTATAACGTATAACGTATAACGTATAACGTATAACGTATAACGTATAACGTATAATGTATAACGTATAACGTATAACGTATAACGTATAACGTATAAGGTATAACGTATAACGTATAACGTATAACGTATAACGTATAACGTATAACGTATAACGTATAACGTATAACGTATAACGTATAACGTATAACGTATAACGTTAAACGTATAACGTATAACGTACAACGTATAACGTACAACGTATAACGTATAACGTTAAACATATAACGTATAACGTATAACGTATAACGTATAACGTATAACGTATAACGTATAACGTATAACGTATAACGTATAACGTATAACGTATAACGTATAACGTACATCGTGTAACGTATAACGTATAATGTATAACGTATAACGTATAACGTATAACGTATAACGTATAACGTATAACGTATAACGTATAACGTATAACGTATAACGTATAACGTATAACGTATAACGTATAACGTATAACGTATAACGTATAACGTATAACGTATAACGTATAACGTATAACGTATAACGTATAACGTATAACGTATAACGTATAACGTATAACGTATAACGTATAACGTATAACGTATAACGTATAACGTATAACGTATAACGTATAACGTATAACGTATAACGTATAAGGTATAACGTATAACGTATAACGTATAACGTATAAATTATAACGTATAACGTATAACGTGTAACGTACAACGTACAACGTATAACGTATAACGTATAACGTATAACGTATAACGTATGACGTGTAACGTTAAACGTATAACGTATAGCGCATAACGTATAACGTGTAACGTATAATGTTAAACTTATAATCTATAACGTATAACGTATAATGTTTAACGTGTAACGTTAAACGTATAACGTATAACGTTAAACGTACAACGTATAATGTATAACGTATAATGTATAACGTGTAACGTTAAACGTATAACGTATAGCGCATAACGTATAATGTGTAACGTATAATGTTAAACTTATAATCTATAACGTATAACGTATAATGTTTAACGTGTAACGTTAAACGTATAACGTATAACGTTAAACGTACAACGTATAATGTATAACGTATAACGTATAATGTTTAACGTGTAACGTTAAACGTATAACGTATAACGTTAAACGTACAACGTACAACGTATAATGTATAACGTATAACGTATAACGTATAACGCATAACGTATAACGTATAACGTATAATGTTAAACGTATAACGTATATCGTATAACGTATAACGTATAACGTATAACGTATAACGTATAACGTATAACGTATAACGTATAACGAATAACGTATAACGTATAACGTATAACGTATAACGTATAACGTATAACGTATAACGTATAACGTATAACGTATAACGTATAACGTATAACGTATAACGTATAACGTATAACGTTAAACGTACAACGTACAACGTATAATGTATAACGTATAACGTATAACGTATAACGCATAACGTATAACGTATAACGTATAATGTTAAACGTATAACGTATATCGTATAACGTATAACGTATAACGTATAACGTATAACGTATAACGTATAACGTATAACGTATAACGTATAACGTATAACGTATAACGTATAACGTATAACGTATAACGTATAACGTATAACGTATAACGTATAACGTATAACGTATAACGTATAACGTATAACGTATAACGTATAACGTATAACGTATAACGTATAACGTATAACGTATAACGTATAACGTATAACGTATAAAGTATAACGTATAACGTATAACGTATAACGTATAACGTATAACGTATAACGTATAACTTTTAACGTTAAACATATAACTTTTAACGTTAAACATATAACGTATAACGTATAACGTATAACGTTAAACATATAACGTATAACGTATAACGTATAACGTATAACGTATAACGTATAACGTATAACGTATAACGTATAACGTATAACGTATAACGTATAACGTATAACGTATAACGTATAACGTATAACGCATAACGTATAACGTATAATGTTAAACGTATAACCTATAACGTACAACGTATAACGTTTAAACGTATAACGTATAATGTATAACGTGTAACGTTAAACGTATAACGTATAGCGCATATCGTATAACGTGTAACGTATAATGTTAAACTTATAACCTATAACGTATAACGTATAATGTATAACGTGTAACGTTAAACGTATAACGTATAAGGTTAAACGTACAACGTATAATGTATAACGTATAACGTATAACGTATAATGTATAACGTATAACGTATAACGTATAACGTATAACGTATAACGTATAACGTATAACGCATAACGTATAACGTATAATGTTAAACGTATAACCTATAACGTACAACGTATAACGTTTAAACGTATAACGTATAACGTATAACGTATAACGTATAACGTATAACGCATAACGTATAACGTATAACGTATAACGTATAACGTATAACGTATAACGTATAACGTATAACGTATAACGTATAACGTATAACGTATAACGTATAACGTATAACGTATAACGTATAACGTATAACGTATAACGTATAACGTATAACGTATAACGTATAACGTATAACGTATAACGTATAACGTATAACGTATAACGTATAACGTATAACGTATAACGTATAACGTATAACGTATAACGTATAACGTATAACGTATAACGTATAACGTATAACGTATAACGTATAACGTATAACGTATAACGTATAACGTATAACGTATAACGTATAACGTATAACGTATAACGTATAACGTATAACGTATAACGTATAACGTATAACGTATAACGTATAACGTATAACGTATAACGTATAACGTATAACGTATAACGTATAACGTATAACGTATAACGTATAACGTATAACGTATAACGTATAACGTATAACGTATAACGTATAACGTATAACGTATAACGTATAACGTATAACGTATAACGTATAACGTATAACGTATAACGTATAACGTATAACGTATAACGTATAACGTATAACGTATAACGTATAACGTATAACGTATAACGTATAACGTATAACGTATAACGTATAACGTATAACGTATAACGTATAACGTATAACGTATAACGTATAACGTATAACGTATAACGTATAACGTATAACGTATAACGTATAACGTATAACGTATAACGTATAACGTATAACGTATAACGTATAACGTATAACGTATAACGTATAACGTATAACGTATAACGTATAACGTATAACGTATAACGTATAACGTATAACGTATAACGTATAACGTATAACGTATAACGTATAACGTATAACGTATAACGTATAACGTATAACGTATAACGTATAACGTATAACGTATAACGTATAACGTATAACGTATAACGTATAACGTATAACGTATAACGTATAACGTATAACGTATAACGTATAACGTATAACGTATAACGTATAACGTATAACGTATAACGTATAACGTATAACGTATAACGTATAACGTATAACGTATAACGTATAACGTATAACGTATAACGTATAACGTATAACGTATAACGTATAACGTATAACGTATAACGTATAACGTATAACGTATAACGTATAACGTATAACGTATAACGTATAACGTATAACGTATAACGTATAACGTATAACGTATAACGTATAACGTATAACGTATAACGTATAACGTATAACGTATAACGTATAACGTATAACGTATAACGTATAACGTATAACGTATAACGTATAACGTATAACGTATAACGTATAACGTATAACGTATAACGTATAACGTATAACGTATAACGTATAACGTATAACGTATAACGTATAACGTATAACGTATAACGTATAACGTATAACGTATAACGTATAACGTATAACGTATAACGTATAACGTATAACGTATAACGTATAACGTATAACGTATAACGTATAACGTATAACGTATAACGTATAACGTATAACGTATAACGTATAACGTATAACGTATAACGTATAACGTATAACGTATAACGTATAACGTATAACGTATAACGTATAACGTATAACGTATAACGTATAACGTATAACGTATAACGTATAACGTATAACGTATAACGTATAACGTATAACGTATAACGTATAACGTATAACGTATAACGTATAACGTATAACGTATAACGTATAACGTATAACGTATAACGTATAACGTATAACGTATAACGTATAACGTATAACGTATAACGTATAACGTATAACGTATAACGTATAACGTATAACGTATAACGTATAACGTATAACGTATAACGTATAACGTATAACGTATAACGTATAACGTATAACGTATAACGTATAACGTATAACGTATAACGTATAACGTATAACGTATAACGTATAACGTATAACGTATAACGTATAACGTATAACGTATAACGTATAACGTATAACGTATAACGTATAACGTATAACGTATAACGTATAACGTATAACGTATAACGTATAACGTATAACGTATAACGTATAACGTATAACGTATAACGTATAACGTATAACGTATAACGTATAACGTATAACGTATAACGTATAACGTATAACGTATAACGTATAACGTATAACGTATAACGTATAACGTATAACGTATAACGTATAACGTATAACGTATAACGTATAACGTATAACGTATAACGTATAACGTATAACGTATAACGTATAACGTATAACGTATAACGTATAACGTATAACGTATAACGTATAACGTATAACGTATAACGTATAACGTATAACGTATAACGTATAACGTATAACGTATAACGTATAACGTATAACGTATAACGTATAACGTATAACGTATAACGTATAACGTATAACGTATAACGTATAACGTATAACGTATAACGTATAACGTATAACGTATAACGTATAACGTATAACGTATAACGTATAACGTATAACGTATAACGTATAACGTATAACGTATAACGTATAACGTATAACGTATAACGTATAACGTATAACGTATAACGTATAACGTATAACGTATAACGTATAACGTATAACGTATAACGTATAACGTATAACGTATAACGTATAACGTATAACGTATAACGTATAACGTATAACGTATAACGTATAACGTATAACGTATAACGTATAACGTATAACGTATAACGTATAACGTATAACGTATAACGTATAACGTATAACGTATAACGTATAACGTATAACGTATAACGTATAACGTATAACGTATAACGTATAACGTATAACGTATAACGTATAACGTATAACGTATAACGTATAACGTATAACGTATAACGTATAACGTATAACGTATAACGTATAACGTATAACGTATAACGTATAACGTATAACGTATAACGTATAACGTATAACGTATAACGTATAACGTATAACGTATAACGTATAACGTATAACGTATAACGTATAACGTATAACGTATAACGTATAACGTATAACGTATAACGTATAACGTATAACGTATAACGTATAACGTATAACGTATAACGTATAACGTATAACGTATAACGTATAACGTATAACGTATAACGTATAACGTATAACGTATAACGTATAACGTATAACGTATAACGTATAACGTATAACGTATAACGTATAACGTATAACGTATAACGTATAACGTATAACGTATAACGTATAACGTATAACGTATAACGTATAACGTATAACGTATAACGTATAACGTATAACGTATAACGTATAACGTATAACGTATAACGTATAACGTATAACGTATAACGTATAACGTATAACGTATAACGTATAACGTATAACGTATAACGTATAACGTATAACGTATAACGTATAACGTATAACGTATAACGTATAACGTATAACGTATAACGTATAACGTATAACGTATAACGTATAACGTATAACGTATAACGTATAACGTATAACGTATAACGTATAACGTATAACGTATAACGTATAACGTATAACGTATAACGTATAACGTATAACGTATAACGTATAACGTATAACGTATAACGTATAACGTATAACGTATAACGTATAACGTATAACGTATAACGTATAACGTATAACGTATAACGTATAACGTATAACGTATAACGTATAACGTATAACGTATAACGTATAACGTATAACGTATAACGTATAACGTATAACGTATAACGTATAACGTATAACGTATAACGTATAACGTATAACGTATAACGTATAACGTATAACGTATAACGTATAACGTATAACGTATAACGTATAACGTATAACGTATAACGTATAACGTATAACGTATAACGTATAACGTATAACGTATAACGTATAACGTATAACGTATAACGTATAACGTATAACGTATAACGTATAACGTATAACGTATAACGTATAACGTATAACGTATAACGTATAACGTATAACGTATAACGTATAACGTATAACGTATAACGTATAACGTATAACGTATAACGTATAACGTATAACGTATAACGTATAACGTATAACGTATAACGTATAACGTATAACGTATAACGTATAACGTATAACGTATAACGTATAACGTATAACGTATAACGTATAACGTATAACGTATAACGTATAACGTATAACGTATAACGTATAACGTATAACGTATAACGTATAACGTATAACGTATAACGTATAACGTATAACGTATAACGTATAACGTATAACGTATAACGTATAACGTATAACGTATAACGTATAACGTATAACGTATAACGTATAACGTATAACGTATAACGTATAACGTATAACGTATAACGTATAACGTATAACGTATAACGTATAACGTATAACGTATAACGTATAACGTATAACGTATAACGTATAACGTATAACGTATAACGTATAACGTATAACGTATAACGTATAACGTATAACGTATAACGTATAACGTATAACGTATAACGTATAACGTATAACGTATAACGTATAACGTATAACGTATAACGTATAACGTATAACGTATAACGTATAACGTATAACGTATAACGTATAACGTATAACGTATAACGTATAACGTATAACGTATAACGTATAACGTATAACGTATAACGTATAACGTATAACGTATAACGTATAACGTATAACGTATAACGTATAACGTATAACGTATAACGTATAACGTATAACGTATAACGTATAACGTATAACGTATAACGTATAACGTATAACGTATAACGTATAACGTATAACGTATAACGTATAACGTATAACGTATAACGTATAACGTATAACGTATAACGTATAACGTATAACGTATAACGTATAACGTATAACGTATAACGTATAACGTATAACGTATAACGTATAACGTATAACGTATAACGTATAACGTATAACGTATAACGTATAACGTATAACGTATAACGTATAACGTATAACGTATAACGTATAACGTATAACGTATAACGTATAACGTATAACGTATAACGTATAACGTATAACGTATAACGTATAACGTATAACGTATAACGTATAACGTATAACGTATAACGTATAACGTATAACGTATAACGTATAACGTATAACGTATAACGTATAACGTATAACGTATAACGTATAACGTATAACGTATAACGTATAACGTATAACGTATAACGTATAACGTATAACGTATAACGTATAACGTATAACGTATAACGTATAACGTATAACGTATAACGTATAACGTATAACGTATAACGTATAACGTATAACGTATAACGTATAACGTATAACGTATAACGTATAACGTACGTATAACGTATAACGTATAACGTATAACGTATAACGTAAAACGTATAACGTATAACGTATAACGTATAACGTATAACGTATAACGTATAACGTATAACGTATAACGTATAACGTATAACGTATAACGTAAAACGTATAACGTATAACGTATAACGTATAACGTATAACGTATAACGTATAACGTATAACGTATAACGTATAACGTATAACGGATAACGTATAACGTATAACGTATAACGTATAACGTATAACGTATAACGTATAACGTATAACTTTTAACGTTCAACATATAACGTATAACGTATAACGTATAACGTTAAACATATAACGTATAACGTATAACGTATAACGTATAACGTATAACGTATAACGTATAACGTATAACGTATAACGTATAACGTATAACGTATAACGTATAACGTATAACGTATAACGTATAACGTATAACGTATAACGTATAACGTATAACGTATAACGTATAACGTATAACGTATAACGTATAATGTATAACGTATAACGTTAAACGTATAACGTATAACGTACAACGTATAACGTATAACGTTAAACATATAACGTATAACGTATAACGTGTAACGTTAAACGTATAACGTATAGCGCATAACGTATAACGTGTAACGTATAATGTTAAACTTATAACCTATAACGTATAACGTATAATGTATAACGTGTAACGTTAAACGTATAACGTATAACGTGTAACGTATAACGTATAAGGTTAAAAATACAACATATAATGTATAACGTATAACGTATAACGTATAATGTATAACATATAACGTATAACGTATAATGTTAAACGTATAACGTATATCGTATAACGTATAACGTATAACGTATAACGTATAACGTATAACGTATAACGTATAACGTATAACGTATAACGTATAACGTATAACGTATAACGTATAACGTATAACGTATAACGTATAACGTATAACGTATAACGTATAACGTATAATGTATAACGTATAACGTTAAACGTATAACGTATAACGTACAACGTATAACGTATAACGTTAAACATATAACGTATAACGTATAACGTGTAACGTTAAACGTATAACGTATAGCGCATAACGTATAACGTGTAACGTATAATGTTAAACTTATAACCTATAACGTATAACGTATAATGTATAACGTGTAACGTTAAACGTATAACGTATAACGTGTAACGTATAACGTATAAGGTTAAAAATACAACATATAATGTATAACGTATAACGTATAACGTATAATGTATAACATATAACGTATAACGTATAATGTTAAACGTATAACGTATATCGTATAACGTATAACGTATAACGTATAACGTATAACGTATAACGTATAACGTATAACGTATAACGTATAACGTATAACGTATAACGTATAACGTATAACGTATAACGTATAGCGTATAACTTATAACGTATAACGTATAACGTATACGTAACGTATAACGTATAACGTATAACGTATAACGTATAACGTATAACGTATAACGTATAACGTATAACGTATAACGTATAACGTATAACGTATAACGTATAACGTATAACGTATAACGTATAACGTATAACGTATAACGTATAACGTATAACGTATAACGTATAACGTATAACGTATAACGTATAACGTATAACGTATAACGTATAACGTATAACGTATAACGTATAACGTATAACGTATAACGTATAACGTATAACGTATAACGTATAACGTATAACGTATAACGTATAACGTATAACGTATAACGTATAACGTATAACGTATAACGTATAACGTATAACGTATAACGTATAACGTATAACGTATAACGTATAACGTATAACGTATAACGTATAACGTATAACGTATAACGTATAACGTATAACGTATAACGTATAACGTATAACGTATAACGTATAACGTATAACGTATAACGTATAACGTATAACGTATAACGTATAACGTATAACGTATAACGTATAACGTATAACGTATAACGTATAACGTATAACGTATAACGTATAACGTATAACGTATAACGTATAACGTATAACGTATAACGTATAACGTATAACGTATAACGTATAACGTATAACGTATAACGTATAACGTATAACGTATAACGTATAACGTATAACGTATAACGTATAACGTATAACGTATAACGTATAACGTATAACGTATAACGTATAACGTATAACGTATAACGTATAACGTATAACGTATAACGTATAACGTATAACGTATAACGTATAACGTATAACGTATAACGTATAACGTATAACGTATAACGTATAACGTATAACGTATAACGTATAACGTATAACGTATAACGTATAACGTATAACGTATAACGTATAACGTATAACGTATAACGTATAACGTATAACGTATAACGTATAACGTATAACGTATAACGTATAACGTATAACGTATAACGTATAACGTATAACGTATAACGTATAACGTATAACGTATAACGTATAACGTATAACGTATAACGTATAACGTGTAACGTATAACGTATAACGTATAACGTATAACGTATAACGTATAACGTATAACGTATAACGTATAACGTATAATGTTTGACGTGTAACGTTAAACGTATAACGTATAACGTTAAACGTACAACGTATAATGTATAACGTATAACGTATAATGTTTAACGTGTAACGTTAAACGTATAACGTATAACGTTAAACGTACAACGTACAACGTATAATGTATAACGTATAACGTATAACGTATAACGCATAACGTATAACGTATAATGTTAAACGTATAACGTATATCGTATAACGTATAACGTATAACGTATAACGTATAACGTATAACGTATAACGTATAACGTATAACGTATAACGTATAACGTATAACGTATAACGTATAACGTATAACGTATAACGTATAACGTATAACTTTTAACGTTCAACATATAACGTATAACGTATAACGTATAACGTTAAACATATAACGTATAACGTATAACGTATAACGTATAACGTATAACGTATAACGTATAACGTATAACGTATAACGTATAACGTATAACGTATAACGTATAACGTATAACGTATAACGTATAACGTAAACCGTATAACGTATAGCGAATAACGTATAACGTATAACGTATAACGTATAACGGATAACGTATAACGTATAACGTATAACGTATAACGTATAACGTATAACGTATAACGTATAACGTATAACTTTTAACGTTCAACATATAACGTATAACGTATAACGTATAACGTTAAACATATAACGTATAACGTATAACGTATAACGTATAACGTATAACGTATAACGTATAACGTATAACGTATAACGTATAACGTATAACGTATAACGTATAACGTATAACGTATAACGTATAACGTATAACGTATAACGTATAACGTATAACGTATAACGTATAACGTATAACGTATAACGTATAACGTATAACGTATAACGTATAACGTATAACGTATAACGTATAACGTATAACGTATAACGTATAACGTATAACGTATAACGTATAACGTATAACGTATAGCGTATAACGTATAACGCATAACGTATAACGTATAACGTATAACGTATAACGTATAAATTATAACGTATAACGTATAACGTATAACGTATAACGTATAACGTATAACGTATAACGTATAACGTATAACGTATAACGTATAACGTATAACGTATAACGTATAACGTATAACGTATAACGTATAACGTATAACGTATAATGTATAACGTATAACGTTAAACGTATAACGTATAACGTACAACGTATAACGTATAACGTTAAACATATAACGTATAACGTATAACGTATAACGTATAACGTATAACGTATAACGTATAACGTATAACGTATAACGTATAATGTATAACGTATAACGTACATCGTGTAACGTATAACGAATAATGTATAACGTATAAATTATAACGTATAACGTATAACGTATAACGTACAACGTATAACGTATAACGTATAACGTATAACGTATAACGTATAACGTATAACGTATAACGTATAACGTATAACGTATAACGTATAACGTATAATGTATAACGTATAACGTTAAACGTATAACGTATAACGTACAACGTATAACGTATAACGTTAAACATATAACGTATAACGTATAACGTGTAACGTTAAACGTATAACGTATAGCGCATAACGTATAACGTGTAACGTATAATGTTAAACTTATAACCTATAACGTATAACGTATAATGTATAACGTGTAACGTTAAACGTATAACGTATAACGTGTAACGTATAACGTATAAGGTTAAACGTACAACATATAATGTATAACGTATAACGTATAACGTATAATGTATAACATATAACGTATAACGTATAATGTTAAACGTATAACGTATATCGTATAACGTATAACGTATAACGTATAACGTATAACGTATAACGTATAACGTATAACGTATAACGTATAACGTATAACGTATAACGTATAACGTATAACGTATAACGTATAACGTATAACGTATAGCGTATAACTTATAACGTATAACGTATAACGTATAACGTATAACGTATAACGTATAACGTATAACGTATAACGTATAACGTATAACGTATAACGTATAACGTACAACGTACAACGTACAACGTATAACGTATAACGTATAACGTATAACGTATAACGTATAACGTATAACGTATAACTTTTAACGTTAAACATATAACGTATAACGTATAACTTTTAACGTTAAACATATAACGTATAACGTATAACGTATAACGTTAAACATATAACGTATAACGTATAACGTATAACGTATAACGTATAACGTATAACGTATAACGTATAACGTATAACGTATAACGTATAACGTATAACGTATAACGTATAACGTATAACGTATAACGTATAACGTATAACGTATAACGTATAACGTATAACGTATAACGTATAACTTTTAACGTTCAACATATAACGTATAACGTATAACGTATAACGTTAAACATATAACGTATAACGTATAACGTATAACGTATAACGTATAACGTATAACGTATAACGTATAACGTATAACGTATAACGTATAACGTATAACGTATAACGTATAACGTATAACGTATAACGTAAAACGTATAACGTATAACGTATAACGTATAACGTATAACGTATAACGTATAACGTATAACGTATAACGTATAACGTATAACGTATAACGTATAACGTGTAACGTATAACGTATAAGGTTAAACGTACAACATATAATGTATAACGTATAACGTATAACGTATAATGTATAACATATAACGTATAACGTATAATGTTAAACGTATAACGTATATCGTATAACGTATAACGTATAACGTATAACGTATAACGTATAACGTATAACGTATAACGTATAACGTATAACGTATAACGTATAGCGTATAACTTATAACGTATAACGTATAACGTATAACGTATAACGTATAACGTATAACGTATAACGTATAACGTATAACGTATAACGTACAACGTACAACGTACAACGTATAACGTATAACGTATAACGTATAACGTATAACGTATAACTTTTAACGTTAAACATATAACGTATAACGTATAACTTTTAACGTTAAACATATAACGTATAACGTATAACGTATAACGTTAAACATATAACGTATAACGTATAACGTATAACGTATAACGTATAACGTATAACGTATAACGTATAACGTATAACGTATAACGTATAACGTATAACGTATAACGTATAACGTATAACGTATAACGTATAACGTATAACGTATAACGTATAACGTATAACGTATAACGTATAACGTATAACGTATAACTTTTAACGTTCAACATATAACGTATAACGTATAACGTATAACGTTAAACATATAACGTATAACGTATAACGTATAACGTATAACGTATAACGTATAACGTATAACGTATAACGTATAACGTATAACGTATAACGTATAACGTAAAACGTATAACGTATAACGTATAACGTATAACGTATAACGTATAACGGATAACGTATAACGTATAACGTATAACGTATAACGTATAACGTATAACGTATAACGTATAACGTAAAACGTATAACGTATAACGTATAACGTATAACGTATAACGTATAACGGATAACGTATAACGTATAACGTATAACGTATAACGTATAACGTATAACGTATAACGTATAACTTTTAACGTTCAACATATAACGTATAACGTATAACGTATAACGTTAAACATATAACGTATAACGTATAACGTATAACGTATAACGTATAACGTATAATGTTAAACGTATAACGTATATCGTATAACGTATAACGTATAACGTATAACGTATAACGTATAACGTATAACGTATAACGTATAGCGTATAACGTATAACGCATAACGTATAACGTATAACGTATAACGTATAACGTATAAATTATAACGTATAACGTATAACGTATAACGTATAACGTATAACGTATAACGTATAACGTATAACGTATAACGTATAACGTATAACGTATAACGTATAACGTATAACGTATAACGTATAACGTATAACGTATAACGTATAACGTATAACGTATAACGTATAATGTATAACGTATAACGTTAAACGTATAACGTATAACGTACAACGTATAACGTATAACGTTAAACATATAACGTATAACGTATAACGTATAACGTATAACGTATAACGTATAACGTATAACGTATAACGTATAACGTATAATGTATAACGTATAACGTACATCGTGTAACGTATAACGAATAATGTATAACGTATAAATTATAACGTATAACGTATAACGTATAACGTACAACGTACAACGTATAACGTATAACGTATAACGTATAACGTATAACGTATAACGTATAACGTATAACGTATAACGTATAACGTATAACGTATAATGTATAACGTATAACGTTAAACGTATAACGTATAACGTACAACGTATAACGTATAACGTTAAACATATAACGTATAACGTATAACGTGTAACGTTAAACGTATAACGTATAGCGCATAACGTATAACGTGTAACGTATAATGTTAAACTTATAACCTATAACGTATAACGTATAATGTATAACGTGTAACGTTAAACGTATAACGTATAACGTGTAACGTATAACGTATAAGGTTAAACGTACAACATATAATGTATAACGTATAACGTATAACGTATAATGTATAACATATAACGTATAACGTATAATGTTAAACGTATAACGTATATCGTATAACGTATAACGTATAACGTATAACGTATAACGTATAACGTATAACGTATAACGTATAACGTATAACGTATAACGTATAACGTATAACGTATAACGTATAACGTATAACGTATAGCGTATAACTTATAACGTATAACGTATAACGTATAACGTATAACGTATAACGTATAACGTATAACGTATAACGTATAACGTATAACGTATAACGTATAACGTACAACGTACAACGTACAACGTATAACGTATAACGTATAACGTATAACGTATAACGTTTAGACGTATAACGTATAATGTTTAACGTTAAACATATAACGTATAACGTATAACTTTTAACGTTAAACATATAACGTATAACGTATAACGTATAACGTTAAACATATAACGTATAACGTATAACGTATAACGTATAACGTATAACGTATAACGTATAACGTATAACGTATAACGTATAACGTATAACGTATAACGTATAACGTATAACGTATAACGTATAACGTATAACGTATAACGTATAACGTATAACGTATAACGTATAACGTATAACTTTTAACGTTCAACATATAACGTATAACGTATAACGTATAACGTTAAACATATAACGTATAACGTATAACGTATAACGTATAACGTATAACGTATAACGTATAACGTATAACGTATAACGTATAACGTATAACGTATAACGTATAACGTATAACGTATAACGTATAACGTAAAACGTATAACGTATAACGTATAACGTATAACGTATAACGTATAACGTATAACGTATAACGTATAACGTATAACGTATAACGTATAACGTATAACGTGTAACGTATAACGTATAAGGTTAAACGTACAACATATAATGTATAACGTATAACGTATAACGTATAATGTATAACATATAACGTATAACGTATAATGTTAAACGTATAACGTATATCGTATAACGTATAACGTATAACGTATAACGTATAACGTATAACGTATAACGTATAACGTATAACGTATAACGTATAACGTATAACGTATAGCGTATAACTTATAACGTATAACGTATAACGTATAACGTATAACGTATAACGTATAACGTATAACGTATAACGTATAACGTATAACGTACAACGTACAACGTACAACGTATAACGTATAACGTATAACGTATAACGTATAACGTATAACTTTTAACGTTAAACATATAACGTATAACGTATAACTTTTAACGTTAAACATATAACGTATAACGTATAACGTATAACGTTAAACATATAACGTATAACGTATAACGTATAACGTATAACGTATAACGTATAACGTATAACGTATAACGTATAACGTATAACGTATAACGTATAACGTATAACGTATAACGTATAACGTATAACGTATAACGTATAACGTATAACGTATAACGTATAACGTATAACGTATAACGTATAACGTATAACGTATAACGTATAACTTTTAACGTTCAACATATAACGTATAACGTATAACGTATAACGTTAAACATATAACGTATAACGTATAACGTATAACGTATAACGTATAACGTATAACGTATAACGTATAACGTATAACGTATAACGTATAACGTATAACGTATAACGTATAACGTAAAACGTATAACGTATAACGTATAACGTATAACGTATAACGTATAACGGATAACGTATAACGTATAACGTATAACGTATAACGTATAACGTATAACGTATAACGTATAACGTAAAACGTATAACGTATAACGTATAACGTATAACGTATAACGTATAACGGATAACGTATAACGTATAACGTATAACGTATAACGTATAACGTATAACGTATAACGTATAACTTTTAACGTTCAACATATAACGTATAACGTATAACGTATAACGTTAAACATATAACGTATAACGTATAACGTATAACGTATAACGTATAACGTATAACGTATAACGTATAACGTATAACGTATAACGTATAACTTTTAACGTTCAACATATAACGTATAACGTATAACGTTAAACATATAACGTATAACGTATAACGTATAACGTATAACGTATAACGTATAACGTATAACGTATAACGTATAACGTATAACGTATAACGTATAACGTATAACGTATAACGTATAACGTATAACGTATAACGTATTACGTATAACGTAAAACGTATAACGTATAACGTATAACGTATAACGTATAACGTATAACGGATAACGTATAACGTATAACGTATAACGTATAACGTATAACGTATAACGTATAACGTATAACGGATAACGTATAACGTATAACGTATAACGTATAACGTATAACGTATAACGTATAACTTTTAACGTTCAACATATAACGTATAACGTATAACGTATAACGTTAAACATATAACGTATAACGTATAACGTATAACGTATAACGTATAACGTATAACGTATAACGTATAACGTATAACGTATAACGTATAACGTATAACGTATAACGTATAACGTATAACGTATAACGTATAACGTATAACGTATAACGTATAACGTAAAACGTATAACGTATAACGTATAACGTATAACGTATAACGTATAACGGATAACGTATAACGTATAACGTATAACGTATAACGTATAACGTATAACGTATAACGTATAACGTATAACGTAAAACGTATAACGTATAACGTATAACGTATAACGTATAACGTATAACGGATAACGTATAACGTATAACGTATAACGTATAACGTATAACGTATAACGTATAACTTTTAACGTTCAACATATAACGTATAACGTATAACGTATAACGTTAAACATATAACGTATAACGTATAACGTATAACGTATAACGTATAACGTATAACGTATAACGTATAACGTATAACGTATAACGTATAACGTATAACGTATAACGTATAACTTTTAACGTTCAACATATAACGTATAACGTATAACGTATAACGTTAAACATATAACGTATAACGTATAACGTATAACGTATAACGTATAACGTATAACGTATAACGTATAACGTATAACGTATAACGTATAACGTATAACGTATAACGTATAACGTATAACGTATAACGTATAACGTATAACGTATAACGTATAACGTATAACGTATAACGTATAACGTATAACGTATAACGTATAACGTATAACGTATAACGTATAACGTATAACGTATAACGTATAACGTATAACGTATAACGTATAACGTATAGCGTATAACGTATAACGCATAACGTATAACGTATAATGTTAAACGTATAACGTATAAATTATAACGTATAACGTATAACGTATAACGTATAACGTATAACGTATAACGTATAACGTATAACGTATAACGTATAACGTATACCGTATAACGTATAACGTATAACGTATAACGTATAACGTATAACGTATAACGTATAACGTATAACGTATAACGTATAATGTATAACGTATAACGTTAAACGTATAACGTATAACGTACAACGTATAACGTATAACGTTAAACATATAACGTATAACGTATAACGTATAACGTATAACGTATAACGTATAACGTATAACGTATAACGTATAACGTATAATGTATAACGTATAACGTACATCGTGTAACGTATAACGAATAATGTATAACGTATAAATTATAACGTATAACGTATAACGTATAACGTACAACGTACAACGTATAACGTATAACGTATAACGTATAACGTATAACGTATAACGTATAACGTATAACGTATAACGTATAACGTATAACGTATAACGTATAACGTATAACGTATAACGTATAACGTATAACGTATAACGTATAACGTATAACGTATAACGTATAACGTATAACGTATAACGTATAACGTATAACGTATAACGTATAACGTATAACGTATAACGTATAACGTATAACGTATAACGTATAACGTATAACGTATAACGTATAACGTATAACGTATAACGTATAACGTATAACGTATAACGTATAGCGTATAACGTATAACGTATAACGTATAACGTATAACGTATAACGTATAACGTATAACGTATAACGTATAACGTATAACGTATAACGTATAACTTTTAACGTTCAACATATAACGTATAACGTATAACGTATAACGTTAAACATATAACGTATAACGTATAACGTATAACGTATAACGTATAACTTTTAACGTTCAACATATAACGTATAACGTATAACGTATAACGTTAAACATATAACGTATAACGTATAACGTATAACGTATAACGTATAACGTATAACGTATAACGTATAACGTATAACTTTTAACGTTCAACATATAACGTATAACGTATAACGTATAACGTTAAACATATAACGTATAACGTATAACGTATAACGTATAACGTATAACGTATAACGTATAACGTATAACGTATAACGTATAACGGATAACGTATAACGTATAACGTATAACGTATAACGTATAACGTATAACGTATAACGTATAACGTATAACGTATAACGTAAAACGTATAACGTATAACGTATAACGTATAACGTATAACGTATAACGGATAACGTATAACGTATAACGTATAACGTATAACGTATAACGTATAACGTATAACGTATAACTTTTAACGTTCAACATATAACGTATAACGTATAACGTATAACGTTAAACATATAACGTATAACGTATAACGTATAACGTATAACGTATAACGTATAACGTATAACGTATAACGTATAACGTATAACGTATAACGTATAACGTATAACTTTTAACGTTCAACATATAACGTATAACGTATAACGTATAACGTTAAACATATAACGTATAACGTATAACGTATAACGTATAACGTATAACGTATAACGTATAACGTATAACGTATAACGTATAACGTATAACGTATAACGTATAACGTATAACGTATAACGTATAACGTATAACGTATAACGTATAACGTATAACGTAAAACGTATAACGTATAACGTATAACGTATAACGTATAACGTATAACGGATAACGTATAACGTATAACGTATAACGTATAACGTATAACGTATAACGTATAACGTATAACGTATAACGTAAAACGTATAACGTATAACGTATAACGTATAACGTATAACGTATAACGGATAACGTATAACGTATAACGTATAACGTATAACGTATAACGTATAACGTATAACGTATAACGTATAACTTTTAACGTTCAACATATAACGTATAACGTATAACGTATAACGTTAAACATATAACGTATAACGTATAACGTATAACGTATAACGTATAACGTATAACGTATAACGTATAACGTATAACGTATAACGTATAACGTATAACTTTTAACGTTCAACATATAACGTATAACGTATAACGTATAACGTTAAACATATAACGTATAACGTATAACGTATAACGTATAACGTATAACGTATAACGTATAACGTATAACGTATAACGTATAACGTATAACGTATAACGTATAACGTATAACGTATAACGTATAACGTATAACGTATAACGTATAACGTATAACGTATAACGTATAACGTATAACGTATAACGTATAACGTATAACGTATAACGTATAACGTATAACGTATAACGTATAACGTATAACGTATAACGTATAACGTATAACGTATAGCGTATAACGTATAACGCATAACGTATAACGTATAATGTTAAACGTATAACGTATAAATTATAACGTATAACGTATAACGTATAACGTATAACGTATAACGTATAACGTATAACGTATAACGTATACCGTATAACGTATACCGTATAACGTATAACGTATAACGTATAACGTATAACGTATAACGTATAACGTATAACGTATAACGTATAACGTATAATGTATAACGTATAACGTTAAACGTATAACGTATAACGTACAACGTATAACGTATAACGTTAAACATATAACGTATAACGTATAACGTATAACGTATAACGTATAACGTATAACGTATAACGTATAACGTATAACGTATAACGTATAACGTATAACGTATAATGTATAACGTATAACGTACATCGTGTAACGTATAACGAATAATGTATAACGTATAAATTATAACGTATAACGTATAACGTATAACGTACAACGTACAACGTATAACGTATAACGTATAACGTATAACATATAACGTATAACGTATAACGTATAACGTATAACGTATAACGTATAACGTATAACGTATAACGTATAACGTATAACGTATAACGTATAACGTATAACGTATAACGTATAACGTATAACGTATAACGTATAACGTATAACGTATAACGTATAACGTATAACGTATAACGTATAACGTATAACGTATAACGTATAACGTATAACGTATAACGTATAACGTATAACGTATAACGTATAACGTATAACGTATAACGTATAACGTATAACGTATAGCGTATAACGTATAACGTATAACGTATAACGTATAACGTATAGCGTATAACGTATAACGTATAACGTATAACGTATAACGTATAACGTATAACGTATAACGTATAACGTATAACGTATAACGTATAACGTATAACGTATAACGTATAACGTATAACGTATAACGTATAACGTATAACGTATAACGTATAACGTATAACGTATAACGTATAACGTATAACGTATAACGTATAACGTATAACGTATAACGTATAACGTATAACGTATAACGTATAACGTATAACGTATAACGTATAACGTATAACGTATAACGTATAACGTATAACGTATAACGTATAACGTATAACGTATAACGTATAACGTACAACGTACAACGTACAACGTACAACGTACAACGTACAACGTACAACGTACAACGTACAACGTACACGTACAACGTACAACGTACAACGTACAACGTACAACGTATAACGTATAACGTATAACGTATAACGTATAACGTATAACGTATAACGTATAACGTATAACGTATAACGTATAACGTATAACGTATAACGTATAACGTATAACGTATAACGTATAACGTATAACGTATAACGTATAACGTATAACGTATAACGTACATCGTGTAACGTATAACGTATAACGTATAACGTACAACGTATAACGTATAACGTTAAACATATAACGTATAACGTATAACGTATAACGTATAACGTATAACGTATAACGTATAACGTATAACGTATAACGTATAACGTATAACGTATAACGTATAACGTATAACGTATAACGTATAGCGTATAACGTATAACGTATAACGTATAACGTATAACGTATAACGTATAACGTATAACGTATAACGTATAACGTATAACGTATAACGTATAACGTATAACTTTTAACGTTCAACATATAACGTATAACGTATAACGTATAACGTTAAACATATAACGTATAACGTATAACGTATAACGTATAACGTATAACTTTTAACGTTCAACATATAACGTATAACGTATAACGTATAACGTTAAACATATAACGTATAACGTATAACGTATAACGTATAACGTATAACGTATAACGTATAACGTATAACGTATAACTTTTAACGTTCAACATATAACGTATAACGTATAACGTATAACGTTAAACATATAACGTATAACGTATAACGTATAACGTATAACGTATAACGTATAACGTATAACGTATAACGTATAACGTATAACGGATAACGTATAACGTATAACGTATAACGTATAACGTATAACGTATAACGTATAACGTATAACGTAAAACGTATAACGTATAACGTATAACGTATAACGTATAACGTATAACGGATAACGTATAACGTATAACGTATAACGTATAACGTATAACGTATAACGTATAACGTATAACTTTTAACGTTCAACATATAACGTATAACGTATAACGTATAACGTTAAACATATAACGTATAACGTATAACGTATAACGTATAACGTATAACGTATAACGTATAACGTATAACGTATAACGTATAACGTATAACGTATAACTTTTAACGTTCAACATATAACGTATAACGTATAACGTATAACGTTAAACATATAACGTATAACGTATAACGTATAACGTATAACGTATAACGTATAACGTATAACGTATAACGTATAACGTATAACGTATAACGTATAACGTATAACGTATAACGTATAACGTATAACGTATAACGTATAACGTATAACGTATAACGTATAACGTAAAACGTATAACGTATAACGTATAACGTATAACGTATAACGTATAACGGATAACGTATAACGTATAACGTATAACGTATAACGTATAACGTATAACGTATAACGTATAACGTATAACGTAAAACGTATAACGTATAACGTATAACGTATAACGTATAACGTATAACGGATAACGTATAACGTATAACGTATAACGTATAACGTATAACGTATAATGTATAACGTATAACGTATAACTTTTAACGTTCAACATATAACGTATAACGTATAACGTATAACGTATAACGTTAAACATATAACGTATAACGTATAACGTATAACGTATAACGTATAACGTATAACGTATAACGTATAACGTATAACGTATAACGTATAACGTATAACTTTTAACGTTCAACATATAACGTATAACGTATAACGTATAACGTTAAACATATAACGTATAACGTATAACGTATAACGTATAACGTATAACGTATAACGTATAACGTATAACGTATAACGTATAACGTATAACGTATAACGTATAACGTATAACGTATAACGTATAACGTATAACGTATAACGTATAACGTATAACGTATAACGTATAACGTATAACGTATAACGTATAACGTATAACGTATAACGTATAACGTATAACGTATAACGTATAACGTATAACGTATAGCGTATAACGTATAACGCATAACGTATAACGTATAATGTTAAACGTATAACGTATAAATTATAACGTATAACGTATAACGTATAACGTATAACGTATAACGTATAACGTATAACGTATAACGTATAACGTATAACGTATACCGTATAACGTATAACGTATAACGTATAACGTATAACGTATAACGTATAACGTATAACGTATAACGTATAACGTATAATGTATAACGTATAACGTTAAACGTATAACGTATAACGTACAACGTATAACGTATAACGTTAAACATATAACGTATAACGTATAACGTATAACGTATAACGTATAACGTATAACGTATAACGTATAACGTATAACGTATAACGTATAATGTATAACGTATAACGTACATCGTGTAACGTATAACGAATAATGTATAACGTATAAATTATAACGTATAACGTATAACGTATAACGTACAACGTACAACGTACAACGTATAACGTATAACGTATAACGTATAACGTATAACGTATAACGTATAACGTATAACGTATAACGTATAACGTATAACGTATAACGTATAACGTATAACGTATAACGTATAACGTATAACGTATAACGTATAACGTATAACGTATAACGTATAACGTATAACGTATAACGTATAACGTATAACGTATAACGTATAACGTATAACGTATAACGTATAACGTATAACGTATAACGTATAACGTATAACGTATAACGTATAACGTATAACGTATAACGTATAACGTATAACGTATAACGTATAACGTATAACGTATAACGTATAACGTATAACGTATAACGTATAACGTATAACGTATAGCGTATAACGTATAACGTATAACGTATAACGTATAACGTATAACGTATAACGTATAACGTATAACGTATAACGTATAACGTATAACGTATAACGTATAACGTATAACGTATAACGTATAACGTATAACGTATAACGTATAACGTATAACGTATAACGTATAACGTATAACGTATAACGTATAACGTATAACGTATAACGTATAACGTATAACGTATAACGTATAACGTATAACGTATAACGTATAACGTATAACGTATAACGTATAACGTATAACGTATAACGTATAACGTATAACGTATAACGTATAACGTAGAACGTACAACGTACAACGTACAACGTACAACGTACAACGTACAACGTACAACGTACACGTACAACGTACAACGTACAACGTACAACGTACAACGTATAACGTACAACGTATAACGTATAACGTATAACGTATAACGTATAACGTATAACGTATAACGTATAACGTATAACGTATAACGTATAACGTATAACGTATAACGTATAACGTGTAACGTATCACGTATCACGTATAACGTATAACGTATAACGTATAACGTATAACGTATAACGTATAACGTATAACGTATAACGTATAACGTATAACGTATAACGTAAAACGTTTAACGTATAACGTATAATGTATAACGTATAACGTATAACGTATAACGTATAACGTATAACGTATAACGTATAACGTATAACGTATAACGTATAACGTATAACGTATAACGTATAACGTACATCGTGTAACGTACATCGTGTAACGTATAACGTATAACGTATAACGTATAACGTATAACGTATAACGTATAACGTATAACGTATAACGTATAACGTATAACGTATAACGTATAACGTATAACGTATAACGTATAACGTATAACGTATAACGTATAACGTATAACGTATAACGTATAACGTATAACGTATAACGTATAACGTATAACGTATAACGTATAACGTATAACGCTTAACGTATAACGTATAACGTATAACGTATAACGTACAACGTATAACGTATAACGTTAAACATATAACGTATTTACTTATAACGTATAACGTATAACGTATAACGTACAACGTATAACGTATAACGTATAACGTATAACGTATAACGTATAACGTATAACGTATAACGTATAATGTATAACGTATAACGTACATCGTGTAACGTATAACGTATAACGTATAACGTATAACGTATAACGTATAACGTATAACGTATAACGTATAACGTATAACGATAAACATATATCGTATAACGTATAACGTATAACGTATAACGTATAACGTATAACGTATAACGTATAACGTATAACGTATAACGTATAACGTATAACGTATAACGTATAACGTATAACGTATAACGTATAACGTATAACGTATAACGTATAACGTATAACGTATAACGTATAACGTATAACGTATAACGTATAACGTATAACGTACATCGTGTAACGTATAACGTATAACGTATAACGTATAACGTATAACGTACAACGTATAACGTATAACGTATAACGTATAACGTTAAACATATAACGTATTTACTTATAACGTATAACGTATAACGTGTAACGTATAACGTATAACGTATAATGTATAATGTATAACGTTAAACGTATAACGAATAACGTACAACGTATAACGTATAACGTTAAACATATAACGTATAACGTACAACGTATAATGTACAACGTATAACGTATAACGCATAACGTATAACGTATAACGTATAATGTTAAACGTATAACGTATAACGTATAACGTATAACGTAAAACGTATAACGTATAAGGTATAACGTATAACGTATAACGTATAACGTATAACGTGTAACGTATCACGTATAACGTATAACGTATAACGTATAACGTATAACGTATAACGTATAACGTATAACGTATAACGTATAACGTATAACGTAAAACGTTTAACGTATAACGTATAATGTATAACGTATAACGTATAACGTATAACGTATAACGTATAACGTATAACGTATAACGTATAACGTATAACGTATAACGTATAACGTATAACGTATAACGTATAACGTATAACGTACATCGTGTAACGTACATCGTGTAACGTATAACGTATAACGTATAACGTATAACGTATAACGTATAACGTATAACGTATAACGTATAACGTATAACGTATAACGTATAACGTATAACGTATAACGTATAACGTATAACGTATAACGTATAACGTATAACGTATAACGTATAACGTATAACGTATAACGTATAACGTATAACGCTTAACGTATAACGTATAACGTATAACGTATAACGTACAACGTATAACGTATAACGTTAAACATATAACGTATTTACTTATAACGTATAACGTATAACGTATAACGTACAACGTATAACGTATAACGTATAACGTATAACGTATAACGTATAACGTATAACGTATAACGTATAACGTATAATGTATAACGTATAACGTACATCGTGTAACGTATAACGTATAACGTATAACGTATAACGTATAACGTATAACGTATAACGTATAACGTATAACGATAAACATATATCGTATAACGTATAACGTATAACGTATAACGTATAACGTATAACGTATAACGTATAACGTATAACGTATAACGTATAACGTATAACGTATAACGTATAACGTATAACGTATAACGTACAACGTACAACGTATAACGTATAACGTATAACGTATAACGTATAACTTTTAACGTATAACGTATAACGTATAACGTTAAACATATAACGTATTTACTTATAACGTATAACGTATAACGTGTAACGTATAACGTATAACGTATAATGTATAATGTATAACGTTAAACGTATAACGAATAACGTACAACGTATAACGTATAACGTTAAACATATAACGTATAACGTACAACGTATAATGTACAACGTATAACGTATAACGCATAACGTATAACGTATAACGTATAATGTTAAACGTATAACGTATAACGTATAACGTATAACGTATAACGTATAACGTATAAGGTATAACGTATAACGTATAACGTATAACGTATAACGTGTAACGTATCACGTATAACGTATAACGTATAACGTATAACGTATAACGTATAACGTATAACGTATAACGTATAACGTATAACGTATAACGTATAACGTATAACGTAAAACGTTTAACGTATAACGTATAATGTATAACGTATAACGTATAACGTATAACGTATAACGTATAACGTATAACGTATAACGTATAACGTATAACGTGTAACGTACATCGTGTAACGTATAACGTATAACGTATAACGTATAACGTATAACGTATAACGTATAACGTATAACGTATAACGTATAACGTATAACGTATAACGTATAACGTATAACGTATAACGTATAACGTATAACGTATAACGTATAACGTATAACGTATAACGTATAACGTATAACGTATAACGTATAACGTATAACGTATAACGTATAACGTATAACGTATAACGTATAACGTATAA
>CAKAJA020000292.1:0-38800 GCA_916610235.2 Lasioglossum morio
ATAACGTATACGTATAACGTATAACGTATAACGTATAACGTATAACGTATAACGTATAACGTATAACGTATAACGTATAACGTGTAACGTGTAACGTATAACGTATAACCTATAACGTATAACGTATAACGTATAACGTATACGTATAACGTATAACGTATAACGTATAACGTATAACGTATACGTATAACGTATAACGTATAACGTATAACGTATAACGTATAACGTATAACGTATAACGTATAACGTATATCGTATAACGTATAACGTATATTTTATAACGCAAACGCATAGCGCATAATGCATAACACATAACGCATAACGCATAACGCATAACGCATAACGTATAACGCATAACACATAACGCATAACGCATAACGGAACACGCATTACTCATAACGCATAACGCATAACGCATAACGCATAACGCATAACGCATAACGCACATCGCATAACGCATAACGCAAACGCATAGCGCATAATGCATAACACATAACGCATAACGCATAACGTATAACGTATAACGTATAACGTATAACGTATAACGTATAACGTATAACGTATAACGTATAACGTATAACGTATAACGTATAACGTATAACGTATAACGTATAACGTATAACGTATAACGTATAACGTATAACGTATAACGTATAACGTATAACGTATAACGTATAACGTATAACGTATAACGTATAACGTATAACGTATAACGTATAACGTATAACGTATAACGTATAACGTATAACGTATAACGTATAACGTATAACGTATAACGTATAACGTATAACGTATAACGTAAACGTATAACGTATAACGTATAACGTATAACGTATAACGTATAACGTATAACGTATAACGCATAACGCATAACGTATAACGCATAACGCATAACGCACATCGCATAACGCACAACGCAAACGCATAGCGCATAATGCATAACACATAACGCATAACGCATAACGCATAACGCATAACGGATAACGTATAACGTATAACGTATAACGTATAACGTATAACGTATAACGTATAACGTATAACGTATAACGTATAAAGTATAACGTATAACGTATAACGTATAACGTATAACGTATAACGTATAACGTAATAACGTATAACGTATAACGTATAACGTATAACGCATAACGCATAACGTATAACGCATAACGCATAACGCACACCGTATAACGCATAACGCACAACGCAAACGCATAGCGCATAATGCATAACACATAACGCATAACGCATAACGCATAACGCATAACGCATAACGTATAACGTATAACGTATAACGTATAACGTATACGTATAACGTATAACGTATAACGTATAACGTATAACGTATAACGTATAACGTATAACGTATAACGTATAACGTATAACGTATAACGTATAACGTATAACGTATAACGTATAACGTATAACGTATAACGTATAACGTATAACGTATAACGTATAACGTATAACGTATAACGTACTAACGTATAACGTATAACGTATAACGTATAACGTATAACGTATAACGTATAAACGTATAACGTATAACGTATAACGTATAACGTATAACGTATAACGTATAACGTATAACGTATAACGTATAACGTATAACGTATAACGTATAACGTATAACGTATAACGTATAACGTATAACGTATAACGTATAACGTATAACGTATAACGTATAACGTATAACGTATAACGTATAACGTATAACGTATAACGTATAACGTATAACGTATAACGTATAACGTATAACGTATAACGTATAACGTATAACGTAAGTAACGTATAACGTATAACGTATAACGTATAACGTATAACGTATAACGTATAACGTATAACGTATAACGTATAACGTATAACGTATAACGTAATAACGTATAACGTATAACGTATAACGTAATAACGTATAACGTATAACGTATAACGTATAACGTATAACGTATACGTATAAACGTATAACGTATAACGTATAACGTATAACGTATAACGTATCACGTATAACGTATAACGTATAACGTATAAAGTATAACGTATAACGTATAACGTATAACGTATAACGTATAACGTATAACGTATAACGTATAACGTATAACGTATAACGTATAACGTATAACGTATAACGTATAACGTATAACGTATAACGTATAACGTATAACGTATAACGTATAACGTATACGTATAACGTATAACGTATAACGTATAACGTATAACGTATAACGTATAACGTATAACGTATAACGTTTAACGTATAACGTATATCGTATAACGTATAACGTATAACGAATAAACGTATAACGTATAACGTATAACGTATAACGTATAACGTATAACGTATAACGTATAACGTATAAACGTATAACGTATAACGTATAACGTATAAACGTATAACGTATAACGTATAACGTATAACGTATAACGTATAACGTATAACGTATAACGTATAACGTATAACGTATAACGTATAACGTATAACGTATAACGTAATAACGTATAACGTATAACGTATAACGTATAACGTATAACGTATAACGTATAACGTATAACGTATAACGTATAACGTATAACGTATAACGTATAACGTATAACGTATAACGTATAACGTATAACGTATAACGTATAACGTATAACGTATCACGTATGACGTATCACGTATGACGTATAACGTATAACGTATAACGTATAACGTATAACGTATAACGTATAACGTATAACGTATAACGTATAACGTATAACGTATAACGTATAACGTATAACGTATAACGTATAACGTATAACGTATAACGTATAACGTATAACGTATAACGTATAACGTATAACGTATAACGTATAACGTATAACGTATAACGTATAACGTATAACGTATAACGTATAACGTATAACGTATAACGTATAACGTATAACGTATAACGTATAACGTATAAACGTATAACGTATAACGTATAACGTATAACGTATAACGTATAACGTATAACGTTATAACGTATAACGTATAACGTATAAACGTATAACGTATAACGTATAACGTATAACGTATAACGTATAACGTATAACGTATAACGTGTAACGTATAACGTATAACGTATAACGTATAACGTATAACGTATAACGTATAACGCATAACGCATAACGCATAACGCATAACGCATAACGCATAACGCATAACGCATAACGCATAACGTATAACGCATAACACATAACGGAACACGCATAACGCATAACGCACATCGCATAACGCACAACGCAAACGCATAGCGCATAATGCATAACACATTAACGCATAACGCATAACGCATAACGCATAACGCATAACCATAACGCATAACGTATAACGCATAACACATAACGCATAACGCATAACGCATAACGGAACACGCATTACTCATAACGCATAACGCACAACGCATAACGCATAACGCATAACGCATAACGCATAACACATAACGCATAACGCATAACGCATAACGCATAACGCATAACGCATAACGCATAAACGCATAACGCATAACGCATAACGCACATCGCATAACGCACAACGCAAACGCATAGCGCATAATGCATAACACATAACGCATAACGCATAACGCATAACGCATAACGCATAACGCATAACGCATAACGTATAACGTATAACGTATAACGTATAACGTATAACGTATAACGTATAACGTATAACGTATAACGTATAACGTATAACGTATAACGTATAACGTATAACGTATAACGTATACGTATAACGTATAACGTATAACGTATAACGTATAACGTATAACGTATAACGTATAACGTATAACGTATAACGTATAACGTATAACGTATAACGTATAACGTATAACGTATAACGTATAACGTATAACGTATAACGTATAACGTATAACGTATAACGTATAACGTATAACGTATAACGTATAACGTATAACGTATAACGTATAACGTATAACGTATAACGTATAACGTATAACGTATAACGTATAACGTATAACGTATAACGTATAACGTATAACGTATAACGTATAACGTATAACGTATAACGTATAACGTGTAACGTATAACGTATAACGTATAACGTATAACGTATAACGTATAACGTATAACGTATAACGTATAACGTATAACGTATAACGGATAACGTATAACGCATAACGCATAACGCATAACGCATAACGCATAACGCATAACGCACATCGCATAACGCACAACGCAAACGCATAGCGCATAATGCATAACACATAACGCATAACGCATAACGCATAACGCATAACGCATAACGCATAACGCATAACGGATAACGTATAAACGTATAACGTATAACGTATAACGTATAACGTATAACGTATAACGTATAACGTATAACGTATAACGTATAACGTATAACGTATAACGTATAACGTATAACGTATAACGTATATCGTATAACGTATAACGTATAACGTATAACGTATAACGTATAACGTATAACGTATAACGTATAACGTGTAACGTATAACGTATAAACGTATAACGTATAACGTATATCGTATAACTTATAACGTATAACGTATAACGTATAACGTATAACGTATAACGTATAACGTATAACGTGTAACGTATAACGTATAACCTATAACGTATAACGTATAACGTATAACGTATAACGTATAACGTATAACGTATAACGTATAACGTATAACGTATAACGTATAACGTATAACGTATAACGTATAACGTATATCGTATAACGTATAACGTATATTTTATAACGCAAACGCATAGCGCATAATGCATAACACATAACGCATAACGCATAACGCATAACGCATAACGTATAACGCATAACACATAACGCATAACGCATAACGCATAACGCATAACGCATAACGCATAACGCATAACGCATAACGCACATCGCATAACGCATAACGCAAACGCATAGCGCATAATGCATAACACATAACGCATAACGCATAACGCATAACGCATAACGCATAACGCATAACGCATAACGCATAACGCATAACGCATAACGCATAACGCATAACGCATAACGGATAACGTATAACGTATAACGTATAACGTATAACGTATAACGTATAACGTATAACGTATAACGTATAACGTATAACGAATAACGTATAACGTATAACGTATAACGTATAACGTATAACGTATAACGTATAACGTATAACGTATAACGTGTAACGTGTAACGTGTAACGTGTAACGTGTAACGTATAACGTATAACGTATAACGTATAACGTATAACGTAAGTAAAACGTATAACGTATAACGTAAAGTAACGTATAACGTATACGTATAACGTATAACGTATAACGTATAACGTATAACGTATAACGTATAACGTATAACGTATAACGTATAACGTATAACGTATAACGTATAACGTATAACGTATAACGTATAACGTATAACGTATAACGTATAACGTATAACGTATAACGTAAAACGTATAACGTATAACGTATAACGTATAACGTATAACGTATAACGTATAACGTATAACGTATAACGTATAACGTATAACGTATACTATAACGTATAACGTATAACGTATAACGTATAACGTATAACGTATAACGTATAACGTATAACGATAACGTATAACGTATAACGTATAACGTATAACGTATAACGTATAACGTATAACGTATAACGTATAACGTATAACGGTATAACGTATAACGTATAACGTATAACGTATAACGTATAACGTAACGTATAACGTATAACGTATAACGTATAACGTATAACGTATAACGTATAACGTATAACGTATAACGTATAACGTATAAACATATAACGTATAACGTATAACGTATAACGTATAACGTATAACGTATAACGTATAACGTATAACGTATAACGTATAACGTATAACGTATAACGTATAACGTATAACGTATAACGTATAACGTATAACGTATAACGTATAACGTATTAACGTATAACGTATAACGTATAACGTATAACGTATAACGTATAACGTATAACGTATAACGTATAACGTATAACGTATAACGTATAACGTATAACGTATAACGTATAACGTATAACGTATAACGTATAACGTATAACGTATAACGTATAACGTATAACGTATAACGTATAACGTATAACGTATAAACGTATAACGTATAACGTATAACGTATAACGTATAACGTATAACGTATAAACGTATAACGTATAACGTATAACGTATAACGTATAACGTATAACGTAATAACGTATAACGTATAACGTTATAACGTATAACGTATAACGTATAACGTATAACGTATAACGTATAACGTATAACGTATAACGTATAACGTAAAACGTATAACGTATAACGTATAACGTATAACGTATAACGTATAACGTATAACGTAAAAAAACGTATAACGTATAACGTATAAACGTATAACGTATACGTATAACGTATAACGTATAACGTATAACGTATAACGTATAACGTATAACGTATAACGTATAACGTATAACGTATAACGTATAACGTATAACGTATAACGTATAACGTAAAACGTATAACGTATAACGTATAACGTATAACGTATAACGTATAACGTATAACGTATAACGTATAACGTATAACGTATAACGTATACAACGTATAACGCATAACGCATAACACTATAACGTATAACGTATAACGTATAACGTATAACGTATAACGTATAACGTATAACGTATAACGTATAACGTATAACGTATAACGTATAACGTATAACGTATAACGTATAACGTATAACGTATAACGTATAACGTATAACGTATAACGTATAACGTATAACGTATAACGTATAACGTATAACGTATAACGTATAACGTATAACGTATAACGTATAACGTATAACCGTATAACGTATAACGTATAACGTATAACGTATAACGTATAACGTATAACGTATAACGTATAACGTATAAACGTATAACGTATAACGTATAACGTATAACGTATAACGTATAACGTATAACGTATAACGTATAACGTATAACGTATAACGTATAACGTATAACGTATAACGTATAACGTATAACGTATAACGTATAACGTATAACGTATAACGTATAACGTATAACGTATAACGTATAACGTATAACGTATAACGTATAACGTATAACGTAATAACGTATAACGTATAACGTATAACGTATAACGTATATAACGTATAACGTATAACGTATAACGTATAACGTATAACGTATAACGTATAACGTATAAACGTATAACGTATAACGTATAACGTATAACGTATAACGTATAACGTATAACGTATAACGTATAACGTATAACGTATAACGTATACTATAACGTATAACGTATACGTATAACGTATAACGTATAACGTATAACGTATAACGTATAACGTATAACGTATAACGTATAACGTATAAGTATAACGTATAACGTATAACGTATAACGTATAAACGTATAACGTATAACGTATAACGTATAACGTATAACGTATAACGTATAACGTATAACGTATAACGTATAACGTATAACGTATAACGTATAACGTATAACGTATAACGTATAACGTATAACGTATAACGTATAACGTATAACGTATAACGTATAACGTATAACGTATAACGTATAACGTATAACGTATAACGTATAACGTATAACGTATAACGTATAACGTATAACGTATAACGTATAACGTATAACGTATAACGTATAACGTATAACGTATAACGTATAACGTATAACGTATAACGTATAACGTATAACGTATAACGTATAACGTATAGTAACGTATAACGTATAACGTATAACGTAACGTATAACGTATACGTATAACGTATAACGTATAACGTATAACGTATAACGTATAACGTATAACGTATAACGTATAACGTATAACGTATAACGTTATAACGTATAACGTATAACGTATAACGTATAACGTATAACGTATAACGTATAACGTATAACGTATAACGTATAACGTATAACGTATAACGTATAACGTATAACGTATAACGTATAACGTATAACGTATAACGTATAACGTATAACGTATAACGTATAACGTATAACGTATAACGTATAACGTATAACGTATAACGTATAACGTATAACGTATAACGTATAACGTATAACGTATAACGTATAACGTATAACGTATAACGTATAACGGATAACGTATAACGCATAACGCATAACGCATAACGCATAACGCATAACGCATAACGCACATCGCATAACGCACAACGCAAACGCATAGCGCATAATGCATAACACATAACGCATAACGCATAACGCATAACGCATAACGCATAACGCATAACGCATAACGGATAACGTATAACGTATAACGTATAACGTATAACGTATAACGTATAACGTATAACGTATAACGTATAACGTATAACGTATAACGTATAACGTATAACGTATAACGTATAACGTATATCGTATAACGTATAACGTATAACGTATAACGTATAACGTATAACGTATAACGTATAACGTATAACGTGTAACGTATAACGTGTAACGTATAACGTATAACGTATATCGTATAACGTATAACGTATAACGTATAACGTATAACGTATAACGTATAACGTATAACGTATAACGTGTAACGTATAACGTATAACCTATAACGTATAACGTATAACGTATAACGTATAACGTATAACGTATAAACGTATAACGTATAACGTATAACGTATAACGTATAACGTATAACGTATAACGTATAACGTATATCGTATAACGTATAACGTATATTTTATAACGCAAACGCATAGCGCATAATGCATAACACATAACGCATAACGCATAACGCATAACGCATAACGTATAACGCATAACACATAACGCATAACGCATAACGGAACACGCATTACTCATAACGCATAACGCATAACGCATAACGCATAACGCATAACGCACATCGCATAACGCAAAACGCAAACGCATAGCGCATAATGCATAACACATAACGCATAACGCATAACGCATAACGCATAACGCATAACGCATAACGCATAACGCATAACGCATAACGCATAACGCATAACGCATAACGCATAACGGATAACGTATAACGTATAACGTATAACGTATAACGTATAACGTATAACGTATAACGTATAACGTATAACGTATAACGAATAACGTATAACGTATAACGTATAACGTATAACGTATAACGTATAACGTATAACGTATAACGTATAACCGTGTAACGTGTAACGTGTAACGTGTAACGTGTAACGTATAACGTATAACGTATAACGTATAACGTATAACGTATAACGTATAACGTATAACGTATAACGTATAACGTATAACGTATAACGTATAACGTATAACGTATATCGTATAACGAATAACGTATATTTTATAACGCAAACGCATAGCGCATAATGCATAACACATAACGCATAACGCATAACGCATAACGCATAACGTATAACGCATAACACATAACGCATAACGCATAACGGAACACGCATTACTCATAACGCATAACGCATAACGCATAACGCATAACGCATAACGCACATCGCATAACGCATAACGCAAACGCATAGCGCATAATGCATAACACATAACGCATAACGCATAACGCATAACGCATAACGCATAACGCATAACGCATAACGCATAACGCATAACGCATAACGCATAACGCATAACGCATAAACGGATAACGTATAACGTATAACGTATAACGTATAACGTATAACGTATAACGTATAACGTATAACGTATAACGTATAACGAATAACGTATAACGTATAACGTATAACGTATAACGTATAACGTATAACGTATAACGTATAACGTATAACGTGTAACGTGTAACGTGTAACGTGTAACGTGTAACGTATAACGTATAACGTATAACGTATAACGTATAACGTATAACGTATAACGTATAACGTATAACGTATAACGTATAACGTATAACGTATAACGTATAACGTATAAATACGTATAAACATATAAAGTATAACGTATAACGTATAACGAATAACGTATAACGTATAACGTATAACGTATAACGTATAACGTAATAACGTATAACGTATACGTATAACGTATAACGTATAACGTATAACGATAACGTATAACGTATAACGTATAACGTATAACGTATAACGTATAACGTATAACGTATAACGTATAACGTATAACGTATAACGTATAACGTATAACGTATAACGTATAACGTATAACGTATAACGTATAACGTATAACGTATAACGTATAACGTATAACGTATAACGTATAACGTATAAACGTATAACGTATAACGTATAACGTATAACGTATAACGTATAACGTATAACGTATAACGTATAACGTATAACGTATAACGTATAACGTATAACGTATAACGTATAACGTATAACGTATAACGTATAACGTATAACGTATAACGTATAACGTATAACGTATAACGTATAACGTATAACGTATAACGTATAACGTATAACGTATAACGTATAACGTATAACGTATAACGTATAACGTATAACGTATACGTATAACGTATAACGTATAACGTATAACGTATAACGTATAACGTATAACGTATAACGTATAACGTATAACGTATAACGTATAACGTATAACGTATAACGTATAACGTATAACGTATAACGTATAACGTATAACGTATATACGTATAACGTATAACGTATAACGTATAACGTATAACGTATAACGTATAACGTATAACGTATAACGTATAACGTATAACGTATAACGTATAACGTATAACGTATAACGTATAACGTATAACGTATAACGTATAACGTATAACGTATAACGTATAACGTATAACGTATAACGTATAACGTATAACGTATAACGTATAACGTATAACGTATAACGTATAACGTATAACGTATAACGTATAACGTATAACGTATAACGTATACGTATAACGTATAACGTATAACGTATAACGTATAACGTATAACGTATAACGTATAACGTATAACGTATAACGTATAACGTATAACGTATAACGTATAACGTATAACGTATAACGTATAACGTATAACGTATAACGTATAACGTATAACGTATAACGTATAACGTATAACGTATAACGTATAAACGTATAACGTATAACGTATAACGTATAACGTATAACGTATAACGTATAACGTATAACGTATAACGTATAACGTATAACGTATAACGTATAACGTATAACGTATAACGTATAACGTATAAACGTATAAGAACGTATAACGTATAACGTATAACGTATAACGTATAACGTATAACGTATAACGTATAACGTATAACGTGTAACGTATAACGTATAACCTATAACGTATAACGTATAACGTATAACGTATAACGTATAACGTATAACGTATAACGTATAACGTATAACGTATAACGTATAACGTATAACGTATAACGTATAACGTATAACGTATAACGTATAACGTATAACGTATAACGTATATCGTATAACGTATAACGTATATTTTATAACGCAAACGCATAGCGCATAATGCATAACACATAACGCATAACGCATAACGCATAACGCATAACGCATAACGTATAACGCATAACACATAACGCATAACGCATAACGGAACACGCATTACTCATAACGCATAACGCATAACGCATAACGCATAACGCATAACGCACATCGCATAACGCATAACGCAAACGCATAGCGCATAATGCAAAACACATAACGCATAACGCATAACGCATAACGCATAACGCATAACGCATAACGCATAACGCATAGCGCATAACGCATAACGCATAACGCATAACGGATAACGTATAACGTATAACGTATAACGTATAACGTATAACGTATAACGTATAACGTATAACGTATAACGTATAACGTATAACGTATAACGTATAACGAATAACGTATAACGTATAACGTATAACGTATAACGTATAACGTATAACGTATAACGTATAACGTATAACGTGTAACGTGTAACGTGTAACGTGTAACGTGTAACGTATAACGTATAACGTATAACGTATAACGTATAACGTATAACGTATAACGTATAACGTATAACGTTAAACATATAACGTATAACGTATAACGTATAACGTATAACGTATAACGTATAACGTATAACGTATAACGTATAACGTATAACGTATAACGTATAACGTGTAACGTGTAACGTATAACGTATAACCTATAACGTATAACGTATAACGTATAACGTATAACGTATAACGTATAACGTATAACGTATAACGTATAACGTATAACGTATAACGTATAACGTATAACGTATAACGTATAACGTATAACGTATAACGTATAACGTATAACGTATAACGTATAACGTATAACGTATAACGTATAACGTATAACGTATCACGTATGACGTATGACGTATCACGTATAACGTATAACGTATAACGTATAACGTATAACGTATAACGTATAACGTATAACGTATAACGTATAACGTATAACGTATAACGTATAACGTATAACGTATAACGTATAACGTATAACGTATAACGTATAACGTATAACGTATAACGTATAACGTATAACGTATAACGTATAACGTATAACGTATAACGTATAACGTATAACGTATAACGTATAACGTATAACGTATAACGTATAACGTATAACGTATAACGTATAACGTATAACGTATAACGTATAACGTATAACGTATAACGTATAACGTATAACGTATAACGTATAACGTATAACGTATAACGTATAACGTATAACGTATAACGTATAACGTATAACGTATAACGTATAACGTATAACGTATAACGTATAACGTATAACGTATAACGTATAACGTATAACGTATAACGTATAACGTATAACGTATAACGTATAACGTATAACGTATAACGTATAACGTATAACGTATAACGTATAACGTATAACGTATAACGTATAACGTATAAATAATAACGTATAACGTATAACGTATAACGTATAACGTATAACGTATAACGTATAACGTATAACGTATAACGTATCACGTATGACGTATCACGTATGACGTATAACGTATAACGTATAACGTATAACGTATAACGTATAACGTATAACGTATAACGTATAACGTATAACGTATAACGTATAACGTATAACGTATAACGTATAACGTATAACGTATAACGTATAACGTATAACGTATAACGTATAACGTATAACGTATAACGTATAACGTATAACGTATAACGTATAACGTATAACGTATAACGTATAACGTATAACGTATAACGTATAACGTATAACGTATAACGTATAACGTATAACGTATAACGTATAACGTATAACGTATAACGTATAACGTATAACGTATAACGTATAACGTATAACGTATAACGTATAACGTATAACGTATAACGTATAACGTATAACGTATAACGTATAACGTATAACGTATAACGTATAACGTGTAACGTATAACGTATAACGTATAACGTATAACGTATAACGTATAACGTATAACGCATAACGCATAACGCATAACGCATAACGCACAACGCATAACGCATAACGCATAACGCATAACGTATAACGCATAACACATAACGGAACACGCATAACGCATAACGCACATCGCATAACGCACAACGCAAACGCATAGCGCATAATGCATAACACATAACGCATAACGCATAACGCATAACGCATAACGCATAACGCATAACGCATAACGTATAACGCATAACACATAACGCATAACGCATAACGCATAACGGAACACGCATTACTCATAACGCATAACGCACAACGCATAACGCATAACGCATAACGCATAACGCATAACACATAACGCATAACGCATAACGCATAACGCATAACGCATAACGCATAACGCATAACGCATAACGCATAACGCATAACGCACATCGCATAACGCACAACGCAAACGCATAGCGCATAATGCATAACACATAACGCATAACGCATAACGCATAACGCATAACGCATAACGCATAACGCATAACGTATAACGTATAACGTATAAACGTATAACGTATAACGTATAACGTATAACGTATAACGTATAACGTATAACGTATAACGTATAACGTATAACGTATAACGTATAACGTATAACGTATAACGTATAACGTATAACGTATAACGTATAACGTATAACGTATAACGTATAACGTATAACGTATAACGTATAACGTATAACGTATAACGTATAACGTATAACGTATAACGTATAACGTATAACGTATAACGTATAACGTATAACGTATACGTATAACGTATAACGTATAACGTATAACGTATAACGTATAACGTATACGTATAACGTATAACGTATAACGTATAACGTATAACGTATAACGTATAACGTATAACGTATAACGTATAACGTATAACGTATAACGTATAACGTATAACGTATAACGTATAACGTATAACGTATAACGTATAACGTATAACGTATAACGTATAACGTATAACGTATAACGTATAACGTATAACGTATAACGTATAACGTATAACGTATAACGTATAACGTATAACGTATAACGTATAACGTATAACGTACAACGTATAACGTATAACGTATAACGTATAACGTATAACGTATAACGTATAACGTACAACGTACAACGTACAACGTACAACGTACAACGTACAACGTACAACGTACAACGTACAACGTACAACGTACAACGTACAACGTACAACGTACAACGTACAACGTACAACGTACAACGTACAACGTACAACGTACAACGTACAACGTACAACGTATAACGTATAACGTATAACGTATAACGTATAACGTATAACGTATAACGTATAACGTATAACGTATAACGTATAACGTATAACGTATAACGTATAACGTATAACGTATAACGTATAACGTATAACGTATAACGTATAACGTATAACGTATAACGTATAACGTATAACGTATAACGTATAACGTATAACGTATAACGTATAACGTATAACGTATAACGTATAACGTATAACGTATAACGTATAACGTATAACGTATAACGTATAACGTATAACGTATAACGTATAACGTATAACGTATAACGTATAACGTATAACGTATAACGTATAACGTATAACGTATAACGTATAACGTATAACGTATAACGTATAACGTATAACGTATAACGTATAACGTATAACGTGTAACGTATAACGTATAACGTATAACGTATAACGTATAACGTATAACGTATAACGTATAACGTATAACGTATAACGTATAACGGATAACGTATAACGCATAACGCATAACGGACAACGCATAACGCATAACGCATAACGCATAACGCACATCGCATAACGCACAACGCAAACGCATAGCGCATAATGCATAACACATAACGCATAACGCATAACGCATAACGCATAACGCATAACGCATAACGCATAACGGATAACGTATAACGTATAACGTATAACGTATAACGTATAACGTATAACGTATAACGTATAACGTATAACGTATAACGTATAACGTATAACGTATAACGTATAACGTATAACGTATATCGTATAACGTATAACGTATAACGTATAACGTATAACGTATAACGTATAACGTATAACGTATAACGTGTAACGTATAACGTGTAACGTATAACGTATAACGTATATCGTATAACGTATAACGTATAACGTATAACGTATAACGTATAACGTATAACGTATAACGTATAACGTGTAACGTATAACGTATAACCTATAACGTATAACGTATAACGTATAACGTATAACGTATAACGTATAACGTATAACGTATAACGTATAACGTATAACGTATAACGTATAACGTATAACGTATAACGTATATCGTATAACGTATAACGTATATTTTATAACGCAAACGCATAGCGCATAATGCATAACACATAACGCATAACGCATAACGCATAACGCATAACGTATAACGCATAACACATAACGCATAACGCATAACGGAACACGCATTACTCATAACGCATAACGCATAACGCATAACGCATAACGCATAACGCACATCGCATAACGCATAACGCAAACGCATAGCGCATAATGCATAACACATAACGCATAACGCATAACGCATAACGCATAACGCATAACGCATAACGCATAACGCATAACGCATAACGCATAACGCATAACGCATAACGCATAACGGATAACGTATAACGTATAACGTATAACGTATAACGTATAACGTATAACGTATAACGTATAACGTATAACGTATAACGAATAACGTATAACGTATAACGTATAACGTATAACGTATAACGTATAACGTATAACGTATAACGTATAACGTGTAACGTGTAACGTGTAACGTGTAACGTGTAACGTGTAACGTGTAACGTATAACGTATAAACGTATAACGTATAACGTATAACGTATAACGTATAACGTATAACGTATAACGTATAAAACGTATAACGTATAACGTATAACGTATAACGTATAACGTATAACGTATAACGTATAACGTATAACGTATAACGTATAACGTACTATAACGTATAACGTATAACGTATAACGTATAACGTATAACGTATAACGTATAACGTATAAACGTATAACGTATAACGTATAAACGTATAACGTATAACGTATAACGTATAACGTATAACGTATAACGTATAACGTATAACGTATAACGTATAACGTATAACGTATAACGTATAACGTATAACGTATAACGTATAACGTATAACGTATAACGTATAACGTATAACGTATAACGTATAACGTATAACGTATAACGTATAACGTATAACGTATAACGTATAACGTATAACGTATAACGTATAACGTATAACGTATAACGTATAACGTATAACGTATAACGTATAACGTATAACGTATAACGTATAACGTATAACGTATAACGTATAACGTATAACGTATAACGTATAACGTATAACGTATAACGTATAACGTATAAACGTATAACGTATAACGTATAACGTATAACGTATAACGTATAACGTATAACGTATAACGTATAACGTATAACGTATAACGTATAACGTATAACGTATAACGTATAACGTATAACGTATAACGTATAACGTATAACGTATAACGTATAACGTATAACGTATAACGTATAACGTATAACGTATAACGTATAACGTATAACGTATAACGTATAACGTATAACGTATAACGTATAACGTATAACGTATAACGTATAACGTATAACGTATAACGTAATAACGTATAACGTATAACGTATAACGTATAACGTATAACGTATAACGTAATAACGTATAACGTATAAACGTATAACGTATAACGTATAACGTATAACGTATAACGTATAACGTATAACGTATAACGTATAACGTATAACGTATAACGTATAACGTATAACGTATAACGTATAACGTATAACGTATAACGTATAACGTATAACGTATAACGTATAACGTATAACGTATAACGTATAACGTATAACGTATAACGTATAACGTATAACGTATAACGTATAACGTATAACGTATAACGTATAACGTATAACGTATAACGTATAACGTATAACGTATAACGTATAACGTATAACGTATAACGTATAACGTATAACGTATAACGTATAACGTATAACGTATAACGTATAACGTATAACGTATAACGTATAACGTATAACGTATAACGTATAACGTATAACGTATAACGTATAACGTATAACGTATAACGTATAACGTATAACGTATAACGTATAACGTATAACGTATAACGTATAACGTATAACGTATAACGTATAACGTATAACGTACTAACGTATAACGTATAACGTATAACGTATAACGTATAAACGTATAACGTATAACGTATAACGTATAACGTATAACGTATAACGTATAACGTATAACGTATAACGTGTAACGTATAACGTATAACCTATAACGTATAACGTATAACGTATAACGTATAACGTATAACGTATAACGTATAACGTATAACGTATAACGTATAACGTATAACGTATAACGTATAACGTATAACGTATAACGTATAACGTATAACGTATATCGTATAACGTATAACGTATATTTTATAACGCAAACGCATAGCGCATAATGCATAACACATAACGCATAACGCATAACGCATAACGCATAAACGCATAACGTATAACGCATAACACATAACGCATAACGCATAACGGAACACGCATTACTCATAACGCATAACGCATAACGCATAACGCATAACGCATAACGCACATCGCATAAACGCATAACGCAAACGCATAGCGCATAATGCAAAACACATAACGCATAACGCATAACGCATAACGCATAACGCATAACGCATAACGCATAACGCATAGCGCATAACGTATAACGCATAACGCATAACGCATAACGGATAACGTATAACGTATAACGTATAACGTATAACGTATAACGTATAACGTATAACGTATAACGTATAACGTATAACGTATAACGTATAACGAATAACGTATAACGTATAACGTATAACGTATAACGTATAACGTATAACGTATAACGTATAACGTATAACGTGTAACGTGTAACGTGTAACGTGTAAACGTGTAACGTATAACGTATAACGTATAACGTATAACGTATAACGTATAACGTATAACGTATAAACGTATAACGTATAACGTATAACGTATAACGTATAACGTATAACGTATAACGTATAACGTATAAACGTATAACGTACTAACGTATAACGTATAACGTGTAACGTATAACGTATAACCTATAACGTATAACGTATAACGTATAACGTATAACGTATAACGTATAACGTATAACGTATAACGTGTAACGTATAACGTATAACGTATAACGTATAACGTATAACGTATAACGTATAACGTATAACGTATAACGTATAACGTATAACGTATAACGTATAACGTATAACGTATAACGTATAACGTATAACGTGTAACGTATAACGTATAACCTATAACGTATAACGTATAACGTATAACGTATAAACGTATAACGTATAACGTATAACGTATAACGTATAACGTATAACGTATAACGTATAACGTATAACGTATAACGTATAACGTATAACGTATAACGTATATCGTATAACGTATAACGTATATTTTATAACGCAAAACGCATAGCGCATAATGCATAAACACATAACGCATAACGCATAACGCATAACGCATAACGTATAACGCATAACACATAACGCATAACGCATAACGGAACACGCATTACTCATAACGCATAACGCATAACGCATAACGCATAACGCATAACGCACAAGGCATAACGCATAACGCAAACGCATAGCGCATAATGCATAACACATAACGCATAACGCATAACGTATAACGTATAACGTATAACGTATAACGTATAACGTATAACGTATAACGTATAACGTATAACGTATAACGTATAACGTATAACGTATAACGTATAACGTATAACGTATAACGTATAACGTATAACGTATAACGTATAACGTATAACGTATAACGTATAACGTATAACGTATAACGTATAACGTATAACGTATAACGTATACGTATAACGTATAACGTATAACGTATAACGTATAACGTATAACGTATAACGTATAACGTATAACGTATAAAGCATAACGCATAACGTATAACGCATAACGCATAACGCACATCGCATAACGCACAACGCAAACGCATAGCGCATAATGCATAACACATAACGCAAACGCATAACGCATAACGCATAACGCATAACGCATAACGGATAACGTATAACGTATAACGTATAACGTATAACGTATAACGTATAACGTATAACGTATAACGTATAACGTATAACGTATAACGTATAACGTATAACGTATAACGTATAACGTATATCGTATAACGTATAACGTATAACGTATAACGTATAACGTATAACGTATAACGTATAACGTGAACGTGTAACGTGTAACGTATAACGTATAACGTATAACGTATAACGTATAACGTATAACGTATAACGTATAACGTATAACGTATAACGTATAACGTATAACGTATAACGTATAACGTATAACGTATAACGTATAACGTATAACGTATAACGTATTAACGTATAACGTATAACGTATAACGTATAACGTATAACGTATAACGTATAACGTATAACGTATAACGTATAAACGTATAACGTATAACGTATAACGTATAACGTATAACGTATAACGTATAACGCATAACGTATAACGTATAACGTATAACGATAACGTATAACGTATAACGTATAACGTATAACGTATAACGTATAACGTATAACGTATAACGTATAACGTATAACGTATAACGTATAACGTATAACGTATAACGTATAACGTTAAGTAACGTATAACGTATAACGTATAACGTATAACGTATAACGTATAAACGTATAACGTATAACGTATAACGTATAACGTATAACGTATAACGTATAACGTATAACGTATAACGTATAACGTATAACGTATAACGTATAACGTATAACGTATAACGTATAACGTATAACGTATAACGTATAACGTATAACGTATAACGTATAACGTATAACGTATAACGTATAACGTATAACGTATAACGTATAACGTATAACGTATAACGTATAACGTATAACGTATAACGTATAACGTATAACGTATAACGTATAACGTATAACGTATAACGTATAACGTATAACGTATAACGTATAACGTATAACGTATAACGTATAACGTATAACGTATAACGTATAACGTATAACGTATAACGTATAACGTATAACGTATAACGTATAACGTATAAACGTATAACGTATAACGTATAACGTATAACGTATAACGTATAACGTATAACGTATAACGTATAACGTATAACGTATAACGTATAACGTATAACGTATAACGTATAACGTATAACGCATAACGCATAACGCATAACGCATACCGTATAACGCATAACGCATAACGGGTAACGTATAACGTATAACGTATAACGTATAACGTATAACGTAATAACGTATAACGTATAACGTATAACGTATAACGTATAACGTATAACGTATAACGTATAACGTATAACGTATAACGTATAACGTATATCGTATAACGTATAACGTATAACGTATAACGTATAACGTATAACGTGTAACGTATAACGTATAACGTGTAACGTGTAACGTATAACGTATAACGTATAACGTATAACGTATAACGTATAACGTATAACGTATAACGTATAACGTATAACGTATAACGTATAACGTATAACGTATAACGTATAACGTATAACGTATAACGTATAACGTGTAACGTATAACGTATAACGTATAACGTATAACGTATAACGTATAACGTATAACGTATAACGTATAACGTATAACGTATAACGTATAACGTATAACGTATAACGTATAACGTATAACGTATAACGTATAACGTATAACGTATAACGTATAACGTATAACGTATAACGTATAACGTATAACGTATAACGTATAACGTATAACGTATAACGTATAACGTATAACGTATAACGTATAACGTATAACGTATAACGTATAACGTATAACGTATAACGTATAACGTATAACGTATAACGTATAACGTATAACGTATAACGTATAACGTATAACGTATAACGTTAACGTATAACGTATAACGTATAACGTATAACGTATAACGTATAACGTATAACGTATAACGTATAACGTATAACGTATAACGTATAACGTATAACGTATAACGTATAACGTATAACGTATAACGTATAACGTATAACGTATAACGTATAACGTATAACGTATAACGTATAACGTATAACGTATAACGTATAACGTATAAACGTATAACGTATAACGTATAACGTATAACGTATAACGTATAACGTATAACGTATAACGTATAACGTATATCGTGTAACGTGTAACGTATAACGTGTAACGTATAACGTATAACGTATAACGTATAACGTATAACGTATAACGTGTAACGTGTAACGTGTAACGTATAACGTGTAACGTATAACGTGTAACGTATAACGTATAACGTATAACGTATAACGTATAACGTATAACGTAATAACGTATAACGTATAACGTATAACGTATAACGTATAACGTATAACGTATAACGTATAACGTATACGTTATAACGTATAACGTATAACGTATAACGTATAACGTATAACGTATAACGTATAACGTATAACGTATAACGTATAACGTATAACGTATAACGTATAACGTATAACGTATAACGTATAACGTATAACGTATAACGTATAACGTATAACGTAATAACGTATAACGTGTAACGTATAACGTATAACCTATAACGTATAACGTATAACGTATAACGTATAACGTATAACGTATAACGTATAACGTATAACGTATAACGTATAACGTATAACGTATAACGTATAACGTATAACGTATAACGTATAACGTATAACGTATAACGTATACGTATAACGTATAACGTATAACGTATAACGTATATCGTATAACGTATAACGTATATTTTATAACGCAAACGCATAGCGCATAATGCATAACACATAACGCATAACGCATAACGCATAACACATAACGCATAACGCATAACGGAACACGCATTACTCATAACGCATAACGCATAACGCATAACGCATAACGCATAACGCACATCGCATAACGCATAACGCAAACGCATAGCGCATAATGCATAACACATAACGCATAACGCATAACGTATAACGTATAACGTATAACGTATAACGTATAACGTATAACGTATAACGTATAACGTATAACGTATAACGTATAACGTATAACGTATAACGTATAACGTATAACGTATAACGTATAACGTATAACGTATAACGTATAACGTATAACGTATAACGTATAACGTATAACGTATAACGTATAACGTATAACGTATAACGTATAACGTATAACGTATAACGTATAACGTATAACGTATAACGTATAACGTATAACGTATAACGTATAACGTATAACGTATAACGTATAACGTATAACGTATAACGTATAACGTATAACGTATAACGTATAACGTATAACGTATAACGTATAACGTATAACGTATAACGTATAACGTATAACGTATAACGTATAACGTATAACGTATAACGTATAACGTATAACGTATAACGTATAACGTATAACGTATAACGTATAACGTATAACGTATAACGTATAACGTATAACGTATACGGTATAACGTATAACGTATAACGTATAACGTATAACGTATAACGTATAACGTATAACGTATAACGTATAACGTATAACGTATAACGTATAACGTATAACGTATAACGTATAACGTATAACGTATATCGTATAACGTGTAACGTATAACGTGTAACGTATAACGTATAACGTATAACGTATAACGTATAACGTATAACGTGTAACGTGTAACGTATAACGTGTAACGTATAACGTGTAACGTATAACGTATAACGTATAACGTATAACGTATAACGTATAACGTATAACGTATAACGTATAACGTATAACTTTAACGTATAACGTATAACGTATAACGTATAACGTATAACGTATAACGTATAACGTATAACGTATAACGTATAACGTATAACGTATAACGTATAACGTATAACGTATAACGTATAACGCATAACGCATAACGCATAACGCATAACGCATAACGCATAACGCATAACGCACATCGCATAACGCACAACGCAAACGCATAGCCCATAATGCATAACACATAACGCATAACGCATAACGCATAACGCATAACGCACATCGCATAACGCATAACGCAAACGCATAGCGCATAATGCATAACACATAACGCATAACGCATAACGCATAACGCATAACGTATAACGTATAACGTATAACGTATAACGTATAACGTATAACGTATAACGTATAACGTATAACGTATAACGTATAACGTATAACGTATAACGTATAACGTATAACGTATAACGTATAACGTATAACGTATAACGTATAACGTATAACGTATAACGTATAACGTATAACGTATAACGTATAACGTATAACGTATAACGTATAACGTATAACGTATAACGTATAACGTATAACGTATAACGTATAACGTATAACGTATAACGTATAACGTATAACGTATAACGTATAACGTATAACGTATAACGTATAACGTATAACGTATAACGTATAACGTATAACGTATAACGTATAACGTATAACGTATAACGTATAACGTATAACGTATAACGTATAACGTATAACGTATAACGTATAACGTATAACGTATAACGTATAACGTATAACGTATAACGTATAACGTATAACGTATAACGTATAACGTATAACGTATAACGTATAACGTATAACGTATATCGTATAACGTGTAACGTATAACGTGTAACGTATAACGTATAACGTATAACGTATAACGTATAACGTATAACGTGTAACGTGTAACGTGTAACGTGTAACGTATAACGTGTAACGTATAACGTGTAACGTATAACGTATAACGTATAACGTATAACGTATAACGTATAACGTATAACGTATAACGTATAACGTATAACGTATAACGTATAACGTATAACGTATAACGTATAACGTATAACGTATAACGTATAACGTATAACGTATAACGTATAACGTATAACGTATAACGTATAACGTATAACGTATAACGTATAACGTATAACGTATAACGTATAACGTATAACGTATAACGTATAACGTATAACGTATAACGTATAACGTATAACGTATAACGTATAACGTGTAACGTATAACGTATAACCTATAACGTATAACGTATAACGTATAACGTATAACGTATAACGTATAACGTATAACGTATAACGTATAACGTATAACGTATAACGTATAACGTATAACGTATAACGTATAACGTATAACGTATAACGTATAACGTATAACGTATAACGTATATCGTATAACGTATAACGTATATTTTATAACGCAAACGCATAGCGCATAATGCATAACACATAACGCATAACGCATAACGCATAACGCATAACGTATAACGCATAACACATAACGCATAACGCATAACGGAACACGCATTACTCATAACGCATAACGCATAACGCATAACGCATAACGCATAACGCACATCGCATAACGCATAACGCAAACGCATAGCGCATAATGCATAACACATAACGCATAACGCATAACGTATAACGTATAACGTATAACGTATAACGTATAACGTATAACGTATAACGTATAACGTATAACGTATAACGTATAACGTATAACGTATAACGTATAACGTATAACGTATAACGTATAACGTATAACGTATAACGTATAACGTATAACGTATAACGTATAACGTATAACGTATAACGTATAACGTATAACGTATAACGTATAACGTATAACGTATAACGTATAACGTATAACGTATAACGTATAACGTATAACGTATAACGTATAACGTATAACGTATAACGTATAACGTATAACGTATAACGTATAACGTATAACGTATAACGTATAACGTATAACGTATAACGTATAACGTATAACGTATAACGTATAACGTATAACGTATAACGTATAACGTATAACGTATAACGTATAACGTATAACGTATAACGTATAACGTATAACGTATAACGTATAACGTATAACGTATAACGTATAACGTATAACGTATAACGTATAACGTATAACGTATAACGTATAACGTATAACGTATAACGTATAACGTATAACGTATAACGTATAACGTATAACGTATAACGTATAACGTATAACGTATAACGTATAACGTATAACGTATAACGTATAACGTATAACGTATAACGTATAACGTATAACGTATAACGTATAACGTATAACGTATAACGTATAACGTATAACGTATAACGTATAACGTATAACGTATAACGTATAACGTATAACGTATAACGTATAACGTATAACGTATAACGTATAACGTATAACGTATAACGTATAACGTATAACGTATAACGTATAACGTATAACGTATAACGTATAACGTATAACGTATAACGTATAACGTATAACGTATAACGTATAACGTATAACGTATAACGTATAACGTATAACGTATAACGTATAACGTATAACGTATAACGTATAACGTATAACGTATAACGTATAACGTATAACGTATAACGTATAACGTATAACGTATAACGTATAACGTATAACGTATAACGTATAACGTATAACGTATAACGTATAACGTATAACGTATAACGTATAACGTATAACGTATAACGTATAACGTATAACGTATAACGTAACGTATAACGTATAACGTGTAACGTGTAACGTATAACGTGTAACGTATAACGTATAACGTATAACGTATAACGTGTAACGTATAACGTGTAACGTGTAACGTATAACGTGTAACGTATAACGTGTAACGTATAACGTATAACGTATAACGTATAACGTATAACGTATAACGTATAACGTATAACGTATAACGTATAACGTATAACGTATAACGTATAACGTATAACGTATAACGTATAACGTATAACGTATAACGTATAACGTATAACGTATAACGTATAACGTATAACGTATAACGTATAACGTATAACGTATAACGTATAACGTATAACGTATAACGTATAACGTATAACGTATAACGTATAACGTATAACGTATAACGTATAACGTATAACGTATAACGTATAACGTATAACGTATAACGTATAACGTATAACGTATAACGTATAACGTATAACGTATAACGTATAACGTATAACGTATAACGTATAACGTATAACGTATAACGTATAACGTATAACGTATAACGTATAACGTATAACGTATAACGTATAACGTATAACGTATAACGTATAACGTATAACGTATAACGTATAACGTATAACGTATAACGTATAACGTATAACGTATAACGTATAACGTATAACGTATAACGTATAACGTATAACGTATAACGTATAACGTATAACGTATAACGTATAACGTATAACGTATAACGTATAACGTATAACGTATAACGTATAACGTATAACGTATAACGTATAACGTATAACGTATAACGTATAACGTATAACGTATAACGTATAACGTATAACGTATAACGTATAACGTATAACGTATAACGTATAACGTATAACGTATAACGTATAACGTATAACGTATAACGTATAACGTATAACGTATAACGTATAACGTATAACGTAAACGTATAACGTATAACGTATAACGTATAACGTATAACGTATAACGTATAACGTATAACGTATAACGTATAACGTATAACGTATAACGTATAACGTATAACGTATAACGTATAACGTATAACGTATAACGTATAACGTATAACGTATAACGTATAACGTATAACGTATAACGTATAACGTATAACGTATAACGTATAACGTATAACGTATAACGTATAACGTATAACGTATAACGTATAACGTATAACGTATAACGTATAACGTATAACGTATAACGTATAACGTATAACGTATAACGTATAACGTATAACGTATAACGTGTAACGTGTAACGTGTAACGTATAACGTATAACCTATAACGTATAACGTATAACGTATAACGTATAACGTATAACGTATAACGTATAACGTATAACGTATAACGTATAACGTATAACGTATATCGTATAACGTTTAACGTATATTTTATAACGCAAACGCATAGCGCATAATGCATAACACATAACGCATAACGCATAACGCATAACGCATAACGCATAACGCATAACGGATAACGTATAACGTATAACGTATAACGTATAACGTATAACGTATAACGTATAACGTATAACGTATAACGTATAACGTATAACGTATAACGTATAACGTATAACGTATAACGTATAACGTATAACGTATAACGTATAACGTATAACGTATAACGTATAACGTATAACGTATAACGTATAACGTACAACGTATAACGTATAACGTATAACGTATAACGTATAACGTATAACGTATAACGTATAACGTATAACGTATAACGTATAACGTATAACGTATAACGTATAACGTATAACGTATAACGTATAACGCATAACGCATAACGCATAACGCATAACGCATAACGCATAACGCACATCGCATAACGCACAACGCAAACGCATAGCGCATAATGCATAACACATAACGCATAACGCATAACGCATAACGCATAACGCATAACGCATAACGGATAACGCATAACGTATAACGTATAACGTATAACGTATAACGTATAACGTATAACGTATAACGTATAACGTATAACGTATAACGTATAACGTATAACGTATAACGTATAACGTATAACGTATAACGTATAACGTATAACGTATATCGTATAACGTATAACGTATAACGTATAACGTATAACGTATAACGTATAACGTATAACGTATAACGTATAACGTATAACGTGTAACGTATAACGTATAACCTATAACGTATAACGTATAACGTATAACGTATAACGTATAACGTATAACGTATAACGTATAACGTATAACGTATAACGTATATCGTATAACGTATAACGTATATTTTATAACGCAAACGCATAGCGCATAATGCATAACACATAACGCATAACGCATAACGCATAACGCATAACGCATAACGCATAACGGATAACGTATAACGTATAACGTATAACGTATAACGTATAACGTATAACGTATAACGTATAACGTATAACGTATAAAGCATAACGCACATCGCATAACACATAACGGAACACGCATAACGCATAACGCACATCGCATAACGCACAACGCAAACGCATAGCGCATAATGCATAACACATAACGCATAACGCATAACGCATAACGCATAACGCATAACGCATAACGCATAACGCATAACGTATAACGCATAACGCATAACGCACATCGCATAACGCACAACGCAAACGCATAGCGCACAATGCATAACACATAACGCATAACGCATAACGCATAACGCATAACGCATAACGCATAACGCATAACGGATAACGTATAACGTATAACGTATAACGTATAACGTATAACGTATAACGTATAACGTATAACGTATAACGTATAACGTATAACGTATAACGTATAACGTATAACGTATAACGTATAACGTATAACGTATAACGTATAACGTATAACGTATAACGTATAACGTATAACGTATAACGTATAACGTATAACGTATAACGTATAACGTATAACGTATAACGTATAACGTATAACGTATAACGTATAACGTATAACGTATAACGTATAACGTATAACGTATAACGTATAACGTATAACGTATAACGTATAACGTATAACGTATAACGTATAACGTATAACGTATAACGTATAACGTATAACGTATAACGTATAACGTATAACGTATAACGTATAACGTATAACGTATAACGTATAACGTATAACGTATAACGTATAACGTATAACGTATAACGTATAACGTATAACGTATAACGTATAACGTATAACGTATAACGTATAACGTATAACGTATAACGTATAACGTATAACGTATAACGTATAACGTATAACGTATAACGTATAACGTATAACGTATAACGTATAACGTATAACGTATAACGTATAACGTATAACGTATAACGTATAACGTATAACGTATAACGTATAACGTATAACGTATAACGTATAACGTATAACGTATAACGTATAACGTATAACGTATAACGTATAACGTATAACGTATAACGTATAACGTATAACGTATAACGTATAACGTATAACGTATAACGTATAACGTATAACGTATAACGTATAACGTATAACGTATAACGTATAACGTATAACGTATAACGTATAACGTATAACGTATAACGTATAACGTATAACGTATAACGTATAACGTATAACGTATAACGTATAACGTATAACGTATAACGTATAACGTATAACGTATAACGTATAACGTATAACGTATAACGTATAACGTATAACGTATAACGTATAACGTATAACGTATAACGTATAACGTATAACGTATAACGTATAACGTATAACGTATAACGTATAACGTATAACGTATAACGTATAACGTATAACGTATAACGTATAACGTATAACGTATAACGTATAACGTATAACGTATAACGTATAACGTATAACGTATAACGTATAACGTATAACGTATAACGTATAACGTATAACGTATAACGTATAACGTATAACGTATAACGTATAACGTATAACGTATAACGTATAACGTATAACGTATAACGTATAACGTATAACGTATAACGTATAACGTATAACGTATAACGTATAACGTATAACGTATAACGTATAACGTATAACGTATAACGTATAACGTATAACGTATAACGTATAACGTATAACGTATAACGTATAACGTATAACGTATAACGTATAACGTATAACGTATAACGTATAACGTATAACGTATAACGTATAACGTATAACGTATAACGTATAACGTATAACGTATAACGTATAACGTATAACGTATAACGTATAACGTATAACGTATAACGTATAACGTATAACGTATAACGTATAACGTATAACGTATAACGTATAACGTATAACGCATAACGCAAAACGCATAACGCATAACGCACAACACAGAACGCATAACGCATAACGCATAACGCATAACGTATAACGCATAACACATAACGGAACACGCATAACGCATAACGCACATCGCATAACGCACAACGCAAACGCATAGCGCATAATGCATAACACATAACGCATAACGCATAACGCATAACGCATAACGCATAACGCATAACGCATAACGCATAACGCATAACGTATAACGCATAACGCATAACGCACATCGCATAACGCACAACGCAAACGCATAGCGCATAATGCATAACACATAACGCATAACGCATAACGCATAACGCATAACGCATAACGCATAACGCATAACGGATAACGTATAACGTATAACGTATAACGTATAACGTATAACGTATAACGTATAACGTATAACGTATAACGTATAACGTATAACGTATAACGTATAACGTATAACGTATAACGTATAACGTATAACGTATAACGTATAACGTATAACGTATAACGTATAACGTATAACGTATAACGTATATCGTATAACGTATAACGTATAACGTATAACGTATAACGTATAACGTGTAACGTATAACGAGTAACGTATAACGTATAACGTATAACGTATAACGTATAACGTATAACGTATAACGTATAACGTATAACGTATAACGTATAACGTATAACGTATAACGTATAACGTATAACGTATAACGTATAACGTATAACGTATAACGTATAACGTATAACGTATAACGTATAACGTATAACGTATAACGTATAACGTATAACGTATAACGTATAACGTATAACGTATAACGTATAACGTATAACGTATAACGTATAACGTATAACGTATAACGTATAACGTATAACGTATAACGTATAACGTATAACGTATAACGTATAACGTATAACGTATAACGTATAACGTATAACGTATAACGTATAACGTATAACGTATAACGTATAACGTATAACGTATAACGTATAACGTATAACGTATAACGTATAACGTATAACGTATAACGTATAACGTATAACGTACAACGTATAACGTATAACGTATAACGTATAACGTATAACGTATAACGTATAACGTATAACGTATAACGTATAACGTATAACGTATAACGTATAACGTATAACGTATAACGTATAACGTATAACGTATAACGTATAACGTATAACGTATAACGTATAACGTATAACGTATAACGTATAACGTATAACGTATAACGTATAACGTATAACGTATAACGTATAACGTATAACGTATAACGTATAACGTATAACGTATAACGTATAACGTATAACGTATAACGCATAACGCATAACGCATAACGCATAACGCATAACGCATAACGCACATCGCATAACGCACAACGCAAACGCATAGCGCATAATGCATAACACATAACGCATAACGCATAACGCATAACGCATAACGCATAACGCATAACGCATAACGGATAACGTATAACGTATAACGTATAACGTATAACGTATAACGTATAACGTATAACGTATAACGTATAACGTATAACGTATAACGTATAACGTATAACGTATAACGTATATCGTATAACGTATAACGTATATTTTATAACGCAAACGCATAGCGCATAATGCATAACACATAACGCATAACGCATAACGCATAACGCATAACGCATAACGGATAACGTATAACGTATAACGTATAACGTATAACGTATAACGTATAACGTATAACGTATAACGTATAACGTATAACGTATAACGTATAACGTATAACGTATAACGTATAACGTATAACGTATAACGTATAACGTATAACGTATAACGTATAACGTATATCGTATAACGTATAACGTATAACGTATAACGTATAACGTATAACGTGTAACGTATAACGTGTAACGTGTAACGTATAACGTATAACGTATAACGTATAACGTATAACGTATAACGTATAACGTATAACGTATAACGTATAACGTATAACGTATAACGTATAACGTATAACGTATAACGTATAACGTATAACGTATAACGTATAACGTATAACGTATAACGTATAACGTATAACGTATAACGTATAACGTATATCGTATAACGTATAACGTATATTTTATAACGCAAACGCATAGCGCATAATGCATAACACATAACGCATAACGCATAACGCATAACGCATAACGCATAACGCATAACGGATAACGTATAACGTATAACGTATAACGTATAACGTATAACGTATAACGTATAACGTATAACGTATAACGTATAACGTATAACGTATAACGTATAACGTATAACGTGTAACGTGTAACGTATAACGTATAACGTATAACGTATAACGTATAACGTATAACGTATAACGTATAACGTATAACGTATAACGTATAACGTATAACGTATAACGTATAACGTATAACGTATAACGTATAACGTATAACGTATAACGTATAACGTATAACGTATAACGTATAACGTATAACGTATAACGTATAACGTATAACGTATAACGTATAACGTATAACGTATAACGTATAACGTATAACGTATAACGTATAACGTATAACGTATAACGTATAACGTATAACGTATAACGTATAACGTATAACGTATAACGTATAACGTATAACGTATAACGTATAACGTATAACGTATAACGTATAACGTATAACGTATAACGTATAACGTATAACGTATAACGTATAACGTATAACGTATAACGTATAACGTATAACGTATAACGTATAACGTATAACGTATAACGTATAACGTATAACGTATAACGTATAACGTATAACGTATAACGTATAACGTATAACGTATAACGTATAACGTATAACGTATAACGTATAACGTACAACGTATAACGTACAACGTACAACGTACAACGTACAACGTACAACGTACAACGTACAACGTACAACGTACAACGTACAACGTACAACGTAGAACGTATAACGTATAACGTATAACGTATAACGTATAACGTATAACGTATAACGTATAACGTATAACGTATAACGTATAACGTATAACGTATAACGTATAACGTATAACGTATAACGTATAACGTATAACGTATAACGTATAACGTATAACGTATAACGTATAACGTATAACGTATAACGTATAACGTATAACGTATAACGTATAACGTATAACGTATAACGTATAACGTATAACGTATAACGTATAACGTATAACGTATAACGTATAACGTATAACGCATAACGCATAACGCATAACGCATAACGCATAACGCATAACGCATAACGCACATCGCATAACGCATAACGCAAACGCATAGCGCATAATGCATAACACATAACGCATAACGCATAACGCATAACGCATAACGCAAACGCATAGCGCATAACGCATAACTCATAACGCATAACGCATAACGCATAACGCATAACGCATAACGCATAACGCATAACGGATAACGTATAACGTATAACGTATAACGTATAACGTATAACGTATAACGTATAACGTATAACGTATAACGTATAACGTATAACGTATAACGTATAACGTATAACGTATAACGTATATCGTATAACGTATAACGTATATTTTATAACGCAAACGCATAGCGCATAATGCATAACACATAACGCATATTGCATAACGCATAACGCATAACGCATAACGCATAACGGATAACGTATAACGTATAACGTATAACGTATAACGTATAACGTATAACGTATAACGTATAACGTATAACGTATAACGTATAACGTATAACGTATAACGTATAACGTATAACGTATAACGTATAACGTATAACGTATAACGTATAACGTATAACGTATAACGTATATCGTATAACGTATAACGTATAACGTATAACGTATAACGTATAACGTATAACGTATAACGTGTAACGTATAACGTGTAACGTGTAACGTATAACGTATAACGTATAACGTATAACGTATAACGTATAACGTATAACGTATAACGTATAACGTATAACGTATAACGTCTAACGTATAACGTATAACGTATAACGTATAACGTATAACGTATAACGTATAACGTATAACGTATAACGTATAACGTATAACGTATAACGTATAACGTATAACGTATAACGTATAACGTATAACGTATAACGTATAACGTATAACGTATAACGTATAACGTATAACGTATAACGTATAACGTATAACGTATAACGTATAACGTATAACGTATAACGTATAACGTATAACGTATAACGTATAACGTATAACGTATAACGTATAACGTATAACGTATAACGTATAACGTATAACGTATAACGTATAACGCATAACGCATAACGCATAACGCATAACGCATAACGCATAACGCACATCGCATAACGCACAACGCAAACGCATAGCGCATAATGCATAACACATAACGCATAACGCATAACGCATAACGCATAACGCATAACGCATAACGCATAACGGATAACGTATAACGTATAACGTATAACGTATAACGTATAACGTATAACGTATAACGTATAACGTATAACGTATAACGTATAACGTATAACGTATAACGTATAACGTATAACGTATAACGTATAACGTATATCGTATAACGTATAACGTATATTTTATAACGCAAACGCATAGCGCATAATGCATAACACATAACGCATAACGCATAACGCATAACGCATAACGCATAACGGATAACGTATAACGTATAACGTATAACGTATAACGTATAACGTATAACGTATAACGTATAACGTATAACGTATAACGTATAACGTATAACGTATAACGTATAACGTATAACGTATAACGTATAACGTATAACGTATAACGTATAACGTATAACGTATAACGTATAACGTATATCGTATAACGTATAACGTATAACGTATAACGTGTAACGTATAACGTGTAACGTATAACGTGTAACGTGTAACGTATAACGTATAACGTATAACGTATAACGTATAACGTATAACGTATAACGTATAACGTATAACGTATAACGTATAACGTATAACGTATAACGTATAACGTATAACGTATAACGTATAACGTATAACGTATAACGTATAACGTATAACGTATAACGTATAACGTATAACGTATAACGCATAACGCATAACGCATAACGCATAACGCATAACGCACATCGCATAACGCACAACGCAAACGCATAGCGCATAATGCATAACACATAACGCATAACGCATAACGCATAACGCATAACGCATAACGCATAACGCATAACGCATAACGGATAACGTATAACGTATAACGTATAACGTATAACGTATAACGTATAACGTATAACGTATAACGTATAACGTATAACGTATAACGTATAACGTATAACGTATAACGTATAACGTATAACGTATAACGTATAACGTATAACGTATATCGTATAACGTATAACGTATATTTTATAACGCAAACGCATAGCGCATAATGCATAACACATAACGCATAACGCATAACGCATAACGCATAACGCATAACGCATAACGGATAACGTATAACGTATAACGTATAACGTATAACGTATAACGTATAACGTATAACGTATAACGTATAACGTATAACGTATAACGTATAACGTATAACGTATAACGTATAACGTGTAACGTGTAACGTATAACGTATAACGTATAACGTATAACGTATAACGTATAACGTATAACGTATAACGTATAACGTATAACGTATAACGTATAACGTATAACGTATAACGTATAACGTATAACGTATAACGTATAACGTATAACGTATAACGTATAACGTATAACGTATAACGTATAACGTATAACGTATAACGTATAACGTATAACGTATAACGTATAACGTATAACGTATAACGTATAACGTATAACGTATAACGTATAACGTATAACGTATAACGTATAACGTATAACGTATAACGTATAACGTATAACGTATAACGTATAACGTATAACGTATAACGTATAACGTATAACGTATAACGTATAACGTATAACGTATAACGTATAACGTATAACGTATAACGTATAACGTATAACGTATAACGTATAACGTATAACGTATAACGTATAACGTATAACGTATAACGTATAACGTATAACGTATAACGTATAACGTATAACGTATAACGTATAACGTATAACGTATAACGTATAACGTACAACGTATAACGTACAACGTACAACGTACAACGTACAACGTACAACGTACAACGTACAACGTACAACGTACAACGTACAACGTACAACGTACAACGTACAACGTAGAACGTATAACGTATAACGTATAACGTATAACGTATAACGTATAACGTATAACGTATAACGTATAACGTATAACGTATAACGTATAACGTATAACGTATAACGTATAACGTATAACGTATAACGTATAACGTATAACGTATAACGTATAACGTATAACGTATAACGTATAACGTATAACGTATAACGTATAACGTATAACGTATAACGTATAACGTATAACGTATAACGTATAACGTATAACGTATAACGTATAACGTATAACGTATAACGCATAACGCATAACGCATAACGCATAACGCATAACGCATAACGCATAACGCACATCGCATAACGCATAACGCAAACGCATAGCGCATAATGCATAACACATAACGCATAACGCATAACGCATAACGCATAACGCAAACGCATAGCGCATAACGCATAACTCATAACGCATAACGCATAACGCATAACGCATAACGCATAACGCATAACGCATAACGGATAACGTATAACGTATAACGTATAACGTATAACGTATAACGTATAACGTATAACGTATAACGTATAACGTATAACGTATAACGTATAACGTATAACGTATAACGTATAACGTATAACGTATATCGTATAACGTATAACGTATATTTTATAACGCAAACGCATAGCGCATAATGCATAACACATAACGCATAACGCATAACGCATAACGCATAACGCATAACGCATAACGGATAACGTATAACGTATAACGTATAACGTATAACGTATAACGTATAACGTATAACGTATAACGTATAACGTATAACGTATAACGTATAACGTATAACGTATAACGTATAACGTATAACGTATAACGTATAACGTATAACGTATATCGTATAACGTATAACGTATAACGTATAACGTATAACGTGTAACGTATAACGTGTAACGTGTAACGTGTAACGTATAACGTATAACGTATAACGTATAACGTATAACGTATAACGTATAACGTATAACGTATAACGTATAACGTATAACGTATAACGTATAACGTATAACGTATAACGTATAACGTATAACGTATAACGTATAACGTATAACGTATAACGTATAACGTATAACGTATAACGTATAACGTATAACGTATAACGTATAACGTATAACGTATAACGTATAACGTATAACGTATAACGTATAACGTATAACGTATAACGTATAACGTATAACGTATAACGTATAACGTATAACGTATAACGTATAACGTATAACGTATAACGTATAACGTATAACGTATAACGTATAACGTATAACGTATAACGTATAACGTATAACGTATAACGTATAACGTATAACGTATAACGTATAACGTATAACGTATAACGTATAACGTATAACGTATAACGTATAACGTATAACGTATAACGTATAACGTATAACGTATAACGTATAACGTATAACGTATAACGTATAACGTATAACGTATAACGTATAACGTATAACGTATAACGTATAACGTATAACGTATAACGTATAACGTATAACGTATAACGTATAACGTACAACGTATAACGTACAACGTATAACGTACAACGTACAACGTACAACGTACAACGTACAACGTACAACGTACAACGTAGAACGTATAACGTATAACGTATAACGTATAACGTATAACGTATAACGTATAACGTATAACGTATAACGTATAACGTATAACGTATAACGTATAACGTATAACGTATAACGTATAACGTATAACGTATAACGTATAACGTATAACGTATAACGTATAACGTATAACGTATAACGTATAACGTATAACGTATAACGTATAACGTATAACGCATAACGCATAACGCATAACGCATAACGCATAACGCATAACGCATAACGCACATCGCATAACGCATAACGCAAACGCATAGCGCATAATGCATAACACATAACGCATAACGCATAACGCATAACGCATAACGCATAACGCAAACGCATAGCGCATAACGCATAACGCATAACGCATAACGCATAACGCATAAC
>CAKAJA020000293.1:0-63491 GCA_916610235.2 Lasioglossum morio
ACGTTATACGTTATACGTTATACGTTATACGTTATACGTTATACGTTATACGTTATACGTTATACGTTATACGTTATACGTTATACGTTATACGTTATACGTTATACGTTATACGTTATACGTTATACGATATATGTTTATCGTTATACGTTATACGTTATACGTTATACGTTATACGTTATACGTTATACGTTATACGTTACACGATGTACGTTATACGTTATACATTATACGTTATACGTTATACGTTATACGTTATACGTTATACGTTATACGTTATACGTTATACGTTGTACGTTATACGTTATACATTATACGTTATACGTTAAACGTTTTACGTTATACGTCATACGTTATACGTTATACGTTATACGTTATACGTTATACGTTATACGTTATACGTTATACGTTATACGTTATACGTTATACGTAATACGTTATACGTTATACGTTATACGTTATACGTTATACGTTATACGTTATACGTTATACGTTATACGTTATACGTTATACGTTATACGTTATACGTTATACGTTATACGTTATACGTTATACGTTATACGTTATACGTTATACGTTATACGTTATACGTTATACGTTATACGTTATACGTTATACGTTATACGTTATACGTTATACGTTATACGTTATACGTTATACGTTATACGTTATACGTTATACGTTATACGTTATACGTTATACGTTATACGTTATACGTTATACGTTATACGTTATACGTTATACGTTATACGTTATACGTTATACGTTATACGTTATACGTTATACGTTATACGTTATACGTTATACGTTATACGTTATACGTTATACGTTATACGTTATACGTTATACGTTATACGTTATACGTTATACGTTATACGTTATACGTTATACGTTATACGTTATACGTTATACGTTATACGTTATACGTTATACGTTATACGTTATACGTTATACGTTATACGTTATACGTTATACGTTATACGTTATACGTTATACGTTATACGTTATACGTTATACGTTATACGTTATACGTTATACGTTATACGTTATACGTTATACGTTATACGTTATACGTTATACGTTATACGTTATACGTTATACGTTATACGTTATACGTTATACGTTATACGTTATACGTTATACGTTATACGTTATACGTTATACGTTATACGTTATACGTTATACGTTATACGTTATACGTTATACGTTATACGTTATACGTTATACGTTATACGTTATACGTTATACGTTATACGTTATACGTTATACGTTATACGTTATACGTTATACGTTATACGTTATACGTTATACGTTATACGTTATACGTTATACGTTATACGTTATACGTTATACGTTATACGTTATACGTTATACGTTATACGTTATACGTTATACGTTATACGTTATACGTTATACGTTATACGTTATACGTTATACGTTATACGTTATACGTTATACGTTATACGTTATACGTTATACGTTATACGTTATACGTTATACGTTATACGTTATACGTTATACGTTATACGTTATACGTTATACGTTATACGTTATACGTTATACGTTATACGTTATACGTTATACGTTATACGTTATACGTTATACGTTATACGTTATACGTTATACGTTATACGTTATACGTTATACGTTATACGTTATACGTTATACGTTATACGTTATACGTTATACGTTATACGTTATACGTTATACGTTATACGTTATACGTTATACGTTATACGTTATACGTTATACGTTATACGTTATACGTTATACGTTATACGTTATACGTTATACGTTATACGTTATACGTTATACGTTATACGTTATACGTTATACGTTATACGTTATACGTTATACGTTATACGTTATACGTTATACGTTATACGTTATACGTTATACGTTATACGTTATACGTTATACGTTATACGTTATACGTTATACGTTATACGTTATACGTTATACGTTATACGTTATACGTTATACGTTATACGTTATACGTTATACGTTATACGTTATACGTTATACGTTATACGTTATACGTTATACGTTATACGTTATACGTTATACGTTACGTTATACGTTATACGTTATACGTTATACGTTATACGTTATACGTTATACGTTATACGTTATACGTTATACGTTACGTTATACGTTATACGTTATACGTTATACGTTATACGTTATACGTTATACGTTATACGTTATACGTTATACGTTGTACGTTGTACGTTGTACGTTATACGTTATACGTTTTACGTTGTACGTTATACGTTATACGTTGTACGTTGTACGTTATACGTTGTACGTTGTACGTTGTACGTTGTACGTTATACGTTATACGTTATACGTTATACGTTATACGTTATACGTTATACGTATACGTTATACGTTATACGTTATACGTTATACGTTATACGTTATACGTTATACGTTATACGTTATACGTTATACGTTATACGTTATACGTTATACGTTATACGTTATACGTTATACGTTATACGTTATACGTTATACGTTATACGTTATACGTTATACGTTATACGTTATACGTTATACGTTATACGTTATACGTTATACGTTATACGTTATACGTTATACGTTATACGTTATACGTTATACGTTATACGTTATACGTTATACGTTATACGTTATACGTTATACGTTATACGTTATACGTTATACGTTATACGTTATACGTTATACGTTATACGTTATACGTTATACGTTATACGTTATACGTTATACGTTATACGTTATACGTTATACGTTTAACAGTATACGTTATACGTTATACGTTATACGTTATACGTTATACGTTATACGTTATACGTTATACGTTGTACGTTGTACGTTATACGTTATACATTATACGTTATACGTTATACGATATATGTTTATCGTTATACGTTATACGTTATACGTTATACGTTATACGTTATACGTTATACGTTATACGTTACACGATGTACGTTATACGTTATACATTATACGTTATACGTTATACGTTATACGTTATACGTTATACGTTATACGTTATACGTTATACGTTATACGTTATACGTTATACGTTATACGTTATACGTTATACGTTATACGTTATACGTTATACGTTATACGTTATACGTTATACGTTATACGTTATACGTTATACGTTATACGTTATACGTTATACGTTATACGTTATACGTTATACGTTATACGTTATACGTTATACGTTATACGTTATACGTTATACGTTATACATTATACGTTATACGTTAAACGTTTTACGTTATACGTCATACGTTATACGTTATACGTTATACGTTATACGTTATACGTTATACGTTATACGTTATACGTTATACGTTATACATTATACGTTATACGTTAAACGTTTTACGTTATACGTCATACGTTATACGTTATACGTTAACGTTATACGTTATACGTTATACGTTATACGTTATACGTTATACGTTGTACGTTGTACGTTGTACGTTGTACGTTGTACGTTGTACGTTCTACGTTATACGTTATACGTTATACGTTATACGTTATACGTTATACGTTATACGTTATACGTTATACGTTATACGTTATACGTTATACGTTATACGTTATACGTTATACGTTATACGTTATACGTTATACGTTATACGTTATACGTTATACGTTATACGTTATACGTTATACGTTATGCGTTATACGTTTAACGTTATACGTTATACATTATACGTTACACGTTATATATTATACGTTATACGTTTAAACGTTATACGTTGTACGTTATAGGTTATACGTTTAACATTATACGTTATACGTTATACGTTATACGTTATACGTTATACGTTATACGTTATACGTTATACGTTATACGTTATACGTTATACGTTATACGTTATACGTTATACGTTATACGTTATACGTTATACGTTATACGTTATACGTTATACGTTATACGTTATACGTTATACGTTATACGTTATACGTTATACGTTATACGTTATACGTTATACGTTATACGTTATACGTTATACGTTATACGTTATACGTTATACGTTATACGTTATACGTTATACGTTATACGTTATACGTTATACGTTATACGTTATACGTTATACGTTATACGTTATACGTTATACGTTATACGTTATACGTTACGTTATACGATATATGTTTATCGTTATACGTTATACGTTATACGTTATACGTTATACGTTATACGTTATACGTTATACGTTACACGATGTACGTTATACGTTATACATTATACGTTATACGTTATACGTTATACGTTATACGTTATACGTTATACGTTATACGTTATACGTTATACGTTATACATTATACGTTATACGTTAAACGTTTTACGTTATACGTCATACGTCATACGTTATACGTTATACGTTATACGTTATACGTTATACGTTATACGTTATACGTTATACGTTATACGTTATACGTTATACGTTATACGTTATACGTTATACGTTATACGTTATACGTTATACGTTATACGTTATACGTTATACGTTATACGTTATACGTTATACGTTATACGTTATACGTTATACGTTATACGTTATACGTTATACGTTATACGTTATACGTTATACGTTATACGTTATACGTTATACGTTATACGTTATACGTTATACGTTATACGTTATACGTTATACGTTATACGTTATACGTTATACGTTATACGTTATACGTTATACGTTATACGTTATACGTTATACGTTATACGTTATACGTTATACGTTATACGTTATACGTTATACGTTATACGTTATACGTTATACGTTATACGTTATACGTTATACGTTATACGTTATACGTTATACGTTATACGTTATACGTTATACGTTATACGTTATACGTTATACGTTATACGTTATACGTTATACGTTATACGTTATACGTTATACGTTATACGTTATACGTTATACGTTATACGTTATACGTTATACGTTATACGTTATACGTTATACGTTATACGTTATACGTTATACGTTATACGTTATACGTTATACGTTATACGTTATACGTTATACGTTATACGTTATACGTTATACGTTATACGTTATACGTTATACGTTATACGTTATACGTTATACGTTATACGTTATACGTTATACGTTATACGTTATACGTTATACGTTATACGTTATACGTTATACGTTATACGTTATACGTTATACGTTATACGTTATACGTTATACGTTATACGTTATACGTTATACGTTATACGTTATACGTTATACGTTATACGTTATACGTTATACGTTATACGTTATACGTTATACGTTATACGTTATACGTTATACGTTATACGTTATACGTTATACGTTATACGTTATACGTTATACGTTATACGTTATACGTTATACGTTATACGTTATACGTTATACGTTATACGTTATACGTTATACGTTATACGTTATACGTTATACGTTATACGTTATACGTTATACGTTATACGTTATACGTTATACGTTATACGTTATACGTTATACGTTATACGTTATACGTTATACGTTATACGTTATACGTTATACGTTATACGTTATACGTTATACGTTATACGTTATACGTTATACGTTATACGTTATACGTTATACGTTATACGTTATACGTTATACGTTATACGTTATACGTTATACGTTATACGTTATACGTTATACGTTATACGTTATACGTTATACGTTATACGTTATACGTTATACGTTATACGTTATACGTTATACGTTATACGTTATACGTTATACGTTATACGTTATACGTTATACGTTATACGTTATACGTTATACGTTATACGTTATACGTTATACGTTATACGTTATACGTTATACGTTATACGTTATACGTTATACGTTATACGTTATACGTTATACGTTATACGTTATACGTTATACGTTATACGTTATACGTTATACGTTATACGTTATACGTTATACGTTATACGTTATACGTTATACGTTATACGTTATACGTTATACGTTATACGTTATACGTTATACGTTATACGTTATACGTTATACGTTATACGTTATACGTTATACGTTATACGTTATACGTTATACGTTATACGTTATACGTTATACGTTATACGTTATACGTTATACGTTATACGTTATACGTTATACGTTATACGTTATACGTTATACGTTATACGTTATACGTTATACGTTATACGTTATACGTTATACGTTATACGTTATACGTTATACGTTATACGTTATACGTTATACGTTATACGTTATACGTTATACGTTATACGTTATACGTTATACGTTATACGTTATACGTTATACGTTATACGTTATACGTTATACGTTATACGTTATACGTTATACGTTATACGTTATACGTTATACGTTATACGTTATACGTTATACGTTATACGTTATACGTTATACGTTATACGTTATACGTTATACGTTATACGTTATACGTTATACGTTATACGTTATACGTTATACGTTATACGTTATACGTTATACGTTATACGTTATACGTTATACGTTATACGTTATACGTTATACGTTATACGTTATACGTTTAACAGTATACGTTATACGTTATACGTTATACGTTATACGTTTAACAGTATACGTTATACGTTATACGTTATACGTTATACGTTATACGTTATACGTTATACGTTATACGTTATACGTTATACGTTATACGTTATACGTTGTACGTTGTACGTTATACGTTATACATTATACGTTATACGTTATACGATATATGTTTATCGTTATACGTTATACGTTATACGTTATACGTTATACGTTATACGTTATACGTTATACGTTATACGTTATACGTTATACGTTACACGATGTACGTTATACGTTATACATTATACGTTATACGTTATACGTTATACGTTATACGTTATACGTTATACGTTATACGTTATACGTTATACGTTATACGTTATACGTTATACGTTATACGTTATACGTTATACGTTATACGTTATACGTTATACGTTACACGATGTACGTTATACGTTATACATTATACGTTATACGTTATACGTTATACGTTATACGTTATACGTTATACGTTATACGTTATACGTTATACGTTATACGTTATACGTTATACGTTATACGTTATACGTTATACGTTATACGTTATACGTTATACGTTATACGTTATACGTTATACGTTATACGTTATACGTTATACGTTATACGTTATACGTTATACGTTTAACAGTATACGTTATACGTTATACGTTATACGTTATACGTTATACGTTATACGTTATACGTTATACGTTATACGTTGTACGTTGTACGTTATACGTTATACATTATACGTTATACGTTATACGATATATGTTTATCGTTATACGTAATACGTTATACGTTATACGTTATACGTTATACGTTATACGTTATACGTTATACGTTATACGTTATACGTTACACGATGTACGTTATACGTTATACATTATACGTTATACGTTATACGTTATACGTTATACGTTATACGTTATACGTTATACGTTATACGTTATACGTTATACGTTATACGTTATACGTTATACGTTATACGTTATACGTTATACGTTATACGTTATACGTTATACGTTATACATTATACGTTATACGTTAAACGTTTTACGTTATACGTCATACGTTATACGTTATACGTTATACGTTATACGTTATACGTTATACGTTGTACGTTATACGTTATACGTTGTACGTTGTACGTTGTACGTTGTACGTTGTACGTTGTACGTTATACGTTATACGTTATACGTTATACGTTATACGTTATACGTTATACGTTATACGTTATACGTTATACGTTATACGTTATACGTTATACGTTATACGTTATACGTTATGCGTTATACGTTTAACGTTATACGTTATACATTATACGTTACACGTTATATATTATACGTTATACGTTTAAACGTTATACGTTGTACGTTATAGGTTATACGTTTAACATTATACGTTATACGTTATACGTTATACGTTATACGTTATACGTTATACGTTATACGTTATACGTTATACGTTATACGTTATACGTTATACGTTATACGTTATACGTTATACGTTATACGTTATACGTTATACGTTATACGTTATACGTTATACGTTATACGTTATACGTTATACGTTATACGTTATACGTTATACGTTATACGTTATACGTTATACGTTATACGTTATACGTTATACGTTATACGTTATACGTTATACGTTATACGTTATACGTTATACGTTATACGTTATACGTTATACGTTATACGTTATACGTTATACGTTATACGTTATACGTTATACGTTATACGTTATACGTTATACGTTATACGTTATACGTTATACGTTATACGTTATACGTTATGCGTTATACGTTTAACGTTATACGTTATACATTATACGTTACACGTTATATATTATACGTTATACGTTTAAACGTTATACGTTGTACGTTATAGGTTATACGTTTAACATTATACGTTATACGTTATACGTTATACGTTATACGTTATACGTTATACGTTATACGTTATACGTTATACGTTATACGTTATACGTTATACGTTATACGTTATACGTTATACGTTATACGTTATACGTTATACGTTATACGTTATACGTTATACGTTATACGTTATACGTTATACGTTATACGTTATACGTTATACGTTATACGTTATACGTTATACGTTATACGTTATACGTTATACGTTATACGTTATACGTTATACGTTATACGTTATACGTTATACGTTATACGTTATACGTTATACGTTATACGTTATACGTTATACGTTATACGTTATACGTTATACGTTATACGTTATACGTTATACGTTATACGTTATACGTTATACGTTATACGTTATACGTTATACGTTATACGTTATACGTTTTACGTTATACGTTATACGTTATACGTTATACGTTATACGTTATACGTTATACGTTATACGTTATACGTTATACGTTATACGTTATACGTTATACGTATAACGTATACGTTATACGTTATACGTTATACGTTATACGTTACACGTTATACGTTATACGTTATACGTTATACGTTATACGTTATACGTTATACGTTATACGTTATACGTTATACGTTATACGTTATACGTTATACGTTATACGTTATACGTTATACGTTATACGTTATACGTTATACGTTATACGTTATACGTTATACGTTATACGTTATACGTTATACGTTATACGTTATACGTTATACGTTATACGTTATACGTTATACGTTATACGTTATACGTTATACGTTATACGTTATACGTTATACGTTATACGTTATACGTTATACGTTATACGTTATACGTTATACGTTATACGTTATACGTTATACGTTATACGTTATACGTTATACGTTATACGTTATACGTTATACGTTATACGTTATACGTTATACGTTATACGTTATACGTTATACGTTATACGTTATACGTTATACGTTATACGTTATACGTTATACGTTATACGTTATACGTTATACGTTATACGTTATACGTTATACGTTATACGTTATACGTTATACGTTATACGTTATACGTTATACGTTATACGTTATACGTTATACGTTATACGTTATACGTTTAACAGTATACGTTATACGTTATACGTTATACGTTATACGTTATACGTTATACGTTATACGTTATACGTTATACGTTATACGTTATACGTTATACGTTATACGTTATACGTTTAACAGTATACGTTATACGTTATACGTTATACGTTATACGTTATACGTTATACGTTATACGTTATACGTTATACGTTATACGTTATACGTTATACGTTATACGTTATACGTTATACGTTATACGTTATACGTTATACGTTATACGTTATACGTTATACGTTATACGTTATACGTTATACGTTATACGTTATACGTTATACGTTATACGTTATACGTTATACGTTATACGTTATACGTTATACGTTATACGTTATACGTTATACGTTATACGTTATACGTTATACGTTATACGTTATACGTTATACGTTATACGTTATACGTTATACGTTATACGTTATACGTTATACGTTTAACAGTATACGTTATACGTTATACGTTATACGTTATACGTTATACGTTATACGTTATACGTTATACGTTATACGTTATACGTTATACGTTGTACGTTGTACGTTATACGTTATACATTATACGTTATACGTTATACGATATATGTTTATCGTTATACGTTATACGTTATACGTTATACGTTATACGTTATACGTTATACGTTATACGTTATACGTTATACGTTATACGTTACACGATGTACGTTATACGTTATACGTTATACGTTATACGTTATACGTTATACGTTATACGTTATACGTTATACGTTATACGTTATACGTTATACGTTATACGTTATACGTTATACGTTATACGTTATACGTTATACGTTATACGTTATACGTTATACGTTATACGTTATACGTTATACGTTATACGTTATACGTTATACGTTATACGTTATACGTTATACGTTATACGTTATACGTTATACGTTTAACAGTATACGTTATACGTTATACGTTATACGTTATACGTTATACGTTATACGTTATACGTTATACGTTATACGTTGTACGTTGTACGTTATACGTTATACATTATACGTTATACGTTATACGATATATGTTTATCGTTATACGTAATACGTTATACGTTATACGTTATACGTTATACGTTATACGTTATACGTTATACGTTATACGTTATACGTTACACGATGTACGTTATACGTTATACATTATACGTTATACGTTATACGTTATACGTTATACGTTATACGTTATACGTTATACGTTATACGTTATACGTTATACGTTATACGTTATACGTTATACGTTATACGTTATACGTTATACGTTATACGTTATACGTTATACGTTATACGTTATACGTTATACGTTATACATTATACGTTATACGTTAAACGTTTTACGTTATACGTCATACGTTATACGTTATACGTTATACGTTATACGTTATACGTTATACGTTATACGTTATACGTTATACATTATACGTTATACGTTAAACGTTTTACGTTATACGTCATACGTTATACGTTATACGTTAACGTTATACGTTATACGTTATACGTTGTACGTTATACGTTATACGTTGTACGTTGTACGTTGTACGTTGTACGTTGTACGTTGTACGTTATACGTTATACGTTATACGTTATACGTTATACGTTATACGTTATACGTTATACGTTATACGTTATACGTTATACGTTATACGTTATACGTTATGCGTTATACGTTTAACGTTATACGTTATACATTATACGTTACACGTTATATATTATACGTTATACGTTTAAACGTTATACGTTGTACGTTATAGGTTATACGTTTAACATTATACGTTATACGTTATACGTTATACGTTATACGTTATACGTTATACGTTATACGTTATACGTTATACGTTATACGTTATACGTTATACGTTATACGTTATACGTTATACGTTATACGTTATACGTTATACGTTATACGTTTTACGTTATACGTTATACGTTATACGTTATACGTTATACGTTATACGTTATACGTTATACGTTATACGTTATACGTTATACGTTATACGTTATACGTTTAACAGTATACGTTATACGTTATACGTTATACGTTATACGTTACACGTTATACGTTATACGTTATACGTTATACGTTATACGTTATACGTTATACGTTATACGTTATACGTTATACGTTATACGTTATACGTTATACGTTATACGTTATACGTTATACGTTATACGTTATACGTTATACGTTATACGTTATACGTTATACGTTATACGTTATACGTTATACGTTATACGTTATACGTTATACGTTATACGTTATACGTTATACGTTATACGTTATACGTTATACGTTATACGTTATACGTTATACGTTATACGTTATACGTTATACGTTATACGTTATACGTTATACGTTATACGTTATACGTTATACGTTATACGTTATACGTTATACGTTATACGTTATACGTTATACGTTATACGTTATACGTTATACGTTATACGTTATACGTTATACGTTATACGTTATACGTTATACGTTATACGTTATACGTTATACGTTATACGTTATACGTTATACGTTATACGTTATACGTTATACGTTATACGTTATACGTTATACGTTATACGTTATACGTTATACGTTATACGTTATACGTTATACGTTATACGTTATACGTTATACGTTATACGTTATACGTTATACGTTATACGTTATACGTTATACGTTATACGTTATACGTTATACGTTATACGTTATACGTTATACGTTATACGTTATACGTTATACGTTATACGTTATACGTTATACGTTATACGTTATACGTTATACGTTATACGTTATACGTTATACGTTATACGTTATACGTTATACGTTATACGTTATACGTTATACGTTATACGTTATACGTTATACGTTATACGTTATACGTTATACGTTATACGTTATACGTTATACGTTATACGTTATACGTTATACGTTATACGTTATACGTTATACGTTATACGTTATACGTTATACGTTATACGTTATACGTTATACGTTATACGTTATACGTTATACGTTATACGTTATACGTTATACGTTATACGTTATACGTTATACGTTATACGTTATACGTTATACGTTATACGTTATACGTTATACGTTATACGTTATACGTTATACGTTATACGTTATACGTTATACGTTATACGTTATACGTTATACGTTATAGGTTATACGTTATACGTTATACGTTATACGTTATACGTTTAACATTATACGTTATACGTTATACGTTATCCGTTATACGTTATACGTTATACGTTATACGTTATACGTTATACGTTATACGTTATACGTTGTACGTTGTACGTTATACGTTATACATTATACGTTATACGTTATACGATATATGTTTATCGTTATACGTTATACGTTATACGTTATACGTTATACGTTATACGTTATACGTTATACGTTATACGTTATACGTTATACGTTACACGATGTACGTTATACGTTATACGTTATACGTTATACGTTATACGTTATACGTTATACGTTATACGTTATACGTTATACGTTATACGTTATACGTTATACGTTATACGTTATACGTTATACGTTATACGTTATACGTTATACGTTATACGTTATACGTTATACGTTATACGTTATACGTTACACGATGTACGTTATACGTTATACATTATACGTTATACGTTATACGTTATACGTTATACGTTATACGTTATACGTTATACGTTATACGTTATACGTTATACGTTATACGTTATACGTTATACGTTATACGTTATACGTTATACGTTATACGTTATACGTTATACGTTATACGTTATACGTTATACGTTATACGTTATACGTTATACGTTTAACAGTATACGTTATACGTTATACGTTATACGTTATACGTTATACGTTATACGTTATACGTTATACGTTATACGTTGTACGTTGTACGTTATACGTTATACATTATACGTTATACGTTATACGATATATGTTTATCGTTATACGTAATACGTTATACGTTATACGTTATACGTTATACGTTATACGTTATACGTTATACGTTATACGTTATACGTTACACGATGTACGTTATACGTTATACGTTATACGTTATACGTTATACGTTATACGTTATACGTTATACGTTATACGTTATACGTTATACGTTATACGTTATACGTTATACGTTATACGTTATACGTTATACGTTATACGTTATACGTTATACGTTATACGTTAATACGTTATACGTTATACATTATACGTTATACGTTAAACGTTTTACGTTATACGTCATACGTTATACGTTATACGTTATACGTTATACGTTATACGTTATACGTTATACGTTATACGTTATACATTATACGTTATACGTTAAACGTTTTACGTTATACGTCATACGTTATACGTTATACGTTAACGTTATACGTTATACGTTATACGTTGTACGTTATACGTTATACGTTGTACGTTGTACGTTGTACGTTGTACGTTGTACGTTGTACGTTATACGTTATACGTTATACGTTATACGTTATACGTTATACGTTATACGTTATACGTTATACGTTATACGTTATACGTTATACGTTATACGTTATACGTTATGCGTTATACGTTTAACGTTATACGTTATACATTATACGTTACACGTTATATATTATACGTTATACGTTTAAACGTTATACGTTGTACGTTATAGGTTATACGTTTAACATTATACGTTATACGTTATACGTTATACGTTATACGTTATACGTTATACGTTATACGTTATACGTTATACGTTATACGTTATACGTTATACGTTATACGTTATACGTTATACGTTATACGTTATACGTTATACGTTATACGTTATACGTTATACGTTATACGTTATACGTTATACGTTATACGTTATACGTTATACGTTATACGTTATACGTTATACGTTATACGTTATACGTTATACGTTATACGTTATACGTTATACGTTATACGTTATACGTTATACGTTATACGTTATACGTTATACGTTATACGTTATACGTTATACGTTATACGTTATACGTTATACGTTATACGTTATACGTTATACGTTATACGTTATACGTTATACGTTATACGTTATACGTTATACGTTTAACAGTATACGTTATACGTTATACGTTATACGTTATACGTTATACGTTATACGTTATACGTTATACGTTATACGTTATACGTTATACGTTATACGTTATACGTTATACGTTATACGTTATACGTTATACGTTATACGTTATACGTTATACGTTATACGTTATACGTTATACGTTATACGTTATACGTTATACGTTATACGTTATACGTTATACGTTATACGTTATACGTTATACGTTATACGTTATACGTTATACGTTATACGTTATACGTTATACGTTATACGTTATACGTTATACGTTATACGTTATACGTTATACGTTATACGTTATACGTTATACGTTATACGTTATACGTTTAACAGTATACGTTATACGTTATACGTTATACGTTATACGTTATACGTTATACGTTATACGTTATACGTTATACGTTATACGTTATACGTTGTACGTTGTACGTTGTACGTTATACGTTATACATTATACGTTATACGTTATACGATATATGTTTATCGTTATACGTTATACGTTATACGTTATACGTTATACGTTATACGTTATACGTTATACGTTATACGTTATACGTTACACGATGTACGTTATACGTTATACATTATACGTTATACGTTATACGTTATACGTTATACGTTATACGTTATACGTTATACGTTATACGTTATACGTTATACGTTATACGTTATACGTTATACGTTATACGTTATACGTTATACGTTATACGTTACACGATGTACGTTATACGTTATACATTATACGTTATACGTTATACGTTATACGTTATACGTTATACGTTATACGTTATACGTTATACGTTATACGTTATACGTTATACGTTATACGTTATACGTTATACGTTATACGTTATACGTTATACGTTATACGTTATACGTTATACGTTATACGTTATACGTTATACGTTATACGTTATACGTTATACGTTATACGTTATACGTTATACGTTTAACAGTATACGTTATACGTTATACGTTATACGTTATACGTTATACGTTATACGTTATACGTTATACGTTATACGTTATACGTTGTACGTTGTACGTTATACGTTATACATTATACGTTATACGTTATACGATATATGTTTATCGTTATACGTAATACGTTATACGTTATACGTTATACGTTATACGTTATACGTTATACGTTATACGTTATACGTTATACGTTATACGTTACACGATGTACGTTATACGTTATACATTATACGTTATACGTTATACGTTATACGTTATACGTTATACGTTATACGTTATACGTTATACGTTATACGTTATACGTTATACGTTATACGTTATACGTTATACGTTATACGTTATACGTTATACGTTATACGTTATACATTATACGTTATACGTTAAACGTTTTACGTTATACGTCATACGTTATACGTTATACGTTATACGTTATACGTTATACGTTATACGTTATACGTTATACGTTATACGTTATACATTATACGTTATACGTTAAACGTTTTACGTTATACGTCATACGTTATACGTTATACGTTAACGTTATACGTTATACGTTATACGTTATACGTTATACGTTGTACGTTGTACGTTGTACGTTGTACGTTGTACGTTGTACGTTATACGTTATACGTTATACGTTATACGTTATACGTTATACGTTATACGTTATACGTTATACGTTATACGTTATACGTTATACGTTATACGTTATACGTTATACGTTATACGTTATACGTTATACGTTATACGTTATACGTTATACGTTATACGTTATACGTTATACGTTATACGTTATACGTTATACGTTATACGTTATACGTTATACGTTATACGTTATACGTTATACGTTATACGTTATACGTTATACGTTATACGTTTAACAGTATACGTTATACGTTATACGTTATACGTTATACGTTATACGTTATACGTTATACGTTATACGTTATACGTTATACGTTGTACGTTGTACGTTATACGTTATACATTATACGTTATACGTTATACGATATATGTTTATCGTTATACGTAATACGTTATACGTTATACGTTATACGTTATACGTTATACGTTATACGTTATACGTTATACGTTATACGTTATACGTTACACGATGTACGTTATACGTTATACATTATACGTTATACGTTATACGTTATACGTTATACGTTATACGTTATACGTTATACGTTATACGTTATACGTTATACGTTATACGTTATACGTTATACGTTATACGTTATACGTTATACGTTATACGTTATACATTATACGTTATACGTTAAACGTTTTACGTTATACGTCATACGTTATACGTTATACGTTATACGTTATACGTTATACGTTATACGTTATACGTTATACGTTATACGTTATACATTATACGTTATACGTTAAACGTTTTACGTTATACGTCATACGTTATACGTTATACGTTAACGTTATACGTTATACGTTATACGTTGTACGTTATACGTTATACGTTGTACGTTGTACGTTGTACGTTGTACGTTGTACGTTGTACGTTATACGTTATACGTTATACGTTATACGTTATACGTTATACGTTATACGTTATACGTTATACGTTATACGTTATACGTTATACGTTATACGTTATACGTTATACGTTATACGTTATGCGTTATACGTTATACGTTATACGTTATACGTTATACGTTATACGTTATACGTTATACGTTGTACGTTGTACGTTATACGTTATACATTATACGTTATACGTTATACGATATATGTTTATCGTTATACGTTATACGTTATACGTTATACGTTATACGTTATACGTTATACGTTATACGTTATACGTTATACGTTATACGTTACACGATGTACGTTATACGTTATACATTATACGTTATACGTTATACGTTATACGTTATACGTTATACGTTATACGTTATACGTTATACGTTATACGTTATACGTTATACGTTATACGTTATACGTTATACGTTATACGTTATACGTTATACGTTATACGTTATACGTTATACGTTATACGTTATACGTTATACGTTATACGTTATACATTATACGTTATACGTTAAACGTTTTACGTTATACGTCATACGTTATACGTTATACGTTATACGTTATACGTTATACGTTATACGTTATACGTTATACGTTATACGTTATACATTATACGTTATACGTTAAACGTTTTACGTTATACGTTATACGTTATACGTTATACGTTATACGTTATACGTTATACGTTATACGTTATACGTTATACGTTATACGTTATACGTTATACGTTATACGTTATACATTATACGTTATACGTTAAACGTTTTACGTTATACGTCATACGTTATACGTTATACGTTATACGTTATACGTTATACGTTATACGTTATACGTTATACGTTATACGTTATACATTATACGTTATACGTTAAACGTTTTACGTTATACGTCATACGTTATACGTTATACGTTATACGTTATACGTTATACGTTATACGTTATACGTTATACGTTATACGTTATACGTTATACGTTATACGTTATACGTTATACGTTATACGTTATACGTTATACGTTATACGTTATACGTTATACGTTATGCGTTATACGTTTAACGTTATACGTTATACATTATACGTTACACGTTATATATTATACGTTATACGTTTAAACGTTATACGTTGTACGTTATACGATATATGTTTATCGTTATACGTTATACGTTATACGTTATACGTTATACGTTATACGTTATACGTTATACATTATACGTTATACGTTATACGTTACACGATGTACGTTATACGTTATACATTATACGTTATACGTTATACGTTATACGTTAAACGTTATACGTTATACGTTATACGTTATACGTTATACGTTATACGTTATACATTATACGTTATACGTTAAACGTTTTACGTTATACGTCATACGTTATACGTTATACGTTATACGTTATACGTTATACGTTATACGTTATACGTTATACGTTATACGTTATACGTTATACGTTATACGTTATACGTTATACGTTATACGTTATACGTTATACGTTATACGTTATACGTTATACGTTATACGTTATACGTTATACGTTATACGTTATACGTTATACGTTATACGTTATACGTTATACGTTATACGTTATACGTTATACGTTATACGTTATACGTTATACGTTATACGTTATACGTTATACGTTATACGTTATACGTTATACGTTATACGTTATACGTTATACGTTATACGTTATACGTTATACGTTATACGTTATACGTTGTTCCGTCCCGTCGGAACAGAAAACGTGAAATTCTTTCGGACATATTTATGGTACGTTCGTGACTAAGAATCTTCCTCTAAGATTAAGTCAAGTAGGGTCATTCGACGACCATTCGAAAACATCGCCAGATGTTTGGGTTTTCTTAAAGGACAATGTACCATAAATTGGTCCCTTCGAACGACTAGCCGCGTCCGTCCAGAGTAGAGTCACATTACATTGTTGCACCTCCTTCCCAAGGCTCCTTCAGAGCTACGAGAAGGAGGTCTAAACATTCTTGAGGTTGCTGATTGGTTCGTACAACTTTCGGCAGAACCAATCAGTACATGTTTTTCTTCATCGCGTTCGGACAAGAAGTCGAACTCCGACAGTTCCTTCTTAGCTTTCGGACAAGCGTCATTTGAATCCGCGGATATACAAGTACAACGCCCGGCCGTTGTACTTGTCTATCATTAAGTGTACTTCCAAAGACTTCCAGTGCATCAGTCAATTGTCCAGCGATCAGGACACGTGTCAAACCGGGATCGCATCAGTCAAGATCCTTCGCGAGCGGAATAACATCTTTCATTAGATCCGCGATCGTCAGTTTTATTGTATCGATTCAATCCGGATTAGTATTATTCACATTTGCGCGCGTATAAGGCAGGACCTGCTAGATCAGCCTTACTGATGAGTCCACTAGCAGGTCCGGGACGAAACGCTTCTTTAACGTAATTCATTGTCACGCGAATCAATCATGTCTTTTGCGTCTTTCACACATCTAAATTTCTTGAACTACTGGCCCAAGATTAATTTGGCGGGTCCAGATCCGGAACAGTCGCGAAACCCACGCACGCGAAAAAACATGGTCCTTCGAGCCGGATCCAGTGACATAGGAAGTGCAGTTCGTGCAAAAGACAATCGTGCAAAAACAATCGTGTACAAACATTCGTGTACCGGATAATCATACAGTGGTCTGCAGCATTCGGCAGTCCACCCAACACGTTAAAGGAATCAACGTCCCTTAGCCGTGCTAGCATCCGTCGGCACTGAGAAGTCTTTCGAAGGCAACAGCCTATCATATTCGCTCACATCAGAGACACATCAGTACAAGGTAGACACGTTATTTTGAATTTACCAATCAGGATCGTTCAATTGGCAATTTCCCACGTTCATACGCGTTACGAGAAACGCAATAACTAACGCGAACGAAACGAATACACATTCGAACATTATACACTAACGACGTGTTTTCAAGTCGCAAATAACGATCGTCGCGAATCACCGCGAAGAGTTTCATGATTCTACGACGCAACAAAATGAATCTAACTTCGCGAACGCATCGAACGTTTGAGGAAAGAATTCGAATTCGAACGGTTTCGATTCGTACCAATCCTCAACGACATTCAAACCCGAATTCGAACGTCACGAAGAATTCGACGAAAACGATACCGCACGCGAAGCCGCGACCGTTGCAAACAATGACGTAATCGCGGACGCGACTCATTACATTCAACGTCAATCCCAAATGTGAGAATCGCGATCGACTCGCCCGCGCTGTACAGGTTTATTAACAGCTTCATGTAATTCATCTTCTCAGAAATACACATTTCTAAGCTTGCTACCACACACATTGGATTCACGAATCATTTACTACCAACGAGTAAATTCACAAAGCCACGTAGGCTCAGCGGATGAAATCATACGACACCATCGCGCACGTGTTTTACATTACACCTCGCAATTATCAAATGCAACCACCATACCGGACAATTCGTCGGAATCTACAACAATACTAATCATTACACGTTTTCGCATATTCGATCATTGCAATCTTTCTGCCGATCATGGAAAGACGTCGCGAACGATCTCCTCACGAGCTTCACGATCGATCTAACTACCGATACGCGCAAACACGGGAACAACCGTTAACAAACACGCGTATATCTATATCTAACGCTTCGGATATATTGAAATATCGTCGCAACGCATCACATCAGCGCAAATCGTCTACAACGGTGACGAACGCGAAATATCCGAAACACGCGCTCGTACAACCAAGTGATACTATCATACAGACATGCAAACGTAAACGAACAACGATCAATTCGCGATGATCAAATCGCGAGCAATCTTGACCTTTGCCCGGTACAGCAAAGCAGGACGTTACCAAACATTCGCATCATCTAGTTTACATTCTCAAACGGAAATTCGAACGCGATTTAAAATCGAAGCAACGGTGCTCGATATAACAAGACAATGTCTCGCGCCGGGGCACAATAACACAGGTAGAAACTGTCCACGCGCCGGGTTTTCTACCTGCCGCATAACGCCGTCATAAACTTTAACCGTCGAACAAGCATCCGCACGGTTTCCAACGAGATCCGCAAAGTCGATCTTTAAACTCATTACCAAAAGACCTCATGTCAGGACTGGAAGTCGAGATCACAGCGTTTGAATTTACGCCTCAAACGTCGTGACGATAACCAGTTCTACATGTAGTCACACATTCCTCTAACACCTCAATGGATGACGTGTTCTTCCTTTTTCCTAAGGCCAACCTCTCGATCCACGAGGAGCCAAAAAAGAGACCTCACCAGAGCAGGAATTCAAGCATCAGTTCAGTTCGCTCACAGCATCGGAACTTGCTTGTTGCAATCGAGATCGTGCAAATCACTACAGTCCTCTGTATCAGTGATATTTCCATAGTCTCACCGGAGTGTCTCGCTTCTTGCAATCGAGATCGTGCAAGTCAAGCAAATACAGATCTACCAAAAGATCTGTGCGCGTTAAGGCAGGACTTGTCGGAATAGCCTTATTGACGAGTCCTCCGACAAGTCTGAGACGAAACGCGGTTCCTTTCGATCCTATCCACTCGATCCAATCACATCGCGTATAACTAGTTGCCCAAGATTAACTTGGCGGGTAACAAATCGCTACGTCGCGGGCGAACAAGGCAATCGGTGACATTGCACCAATGTCCAAATCGAGGCACATCCCCTCTCGCATACATAGAGGGGCCTCGTAAAGAACACCTTCTCGATCAACGGAGAAATTCGAACAACCTCGCTAAGGATTGGAAGTCGAGTTCACAACCGTTTGAATTTACGCCTCAAACAACGTGATACTATCCGATCCTCGAGTAGCCAAATACAACGCACAGTCGTTGCCTTCTTAATCATTCACACGACATATCAGACCTTTACGCGACAACACGCGAAGGATAAGCCCAAACGGCAACGATCAAGCTGCATTACGTCGCGTTATCAAATGCACGCGTACGTTCTCGACAAAATATCGAAAGGGATCAGCAACCCATCGTGCGTCCCGAAGACCGCACATATTGTCTTTTCGCATTAACACAAAATCAGCCAAATTCGAAGGCGATTCATAATCACGGAATTACAATCGAGTTCAAATCGCATCGCGAAGCTCAAGGACGTGAACGAATCGAACGTCGCAAACCTCATAATGTGAACTAAAGAGCACACGGTACCTTTCATACATGCAGACAACGGACCGGCTCAGTTCAAATTACATTCATTTGCTTTACGCGAAACATCGCGTCGCGCTCTTGAGTCAAAACACTCTCGCGCACTTGAAATCGCATGGCGCCGTCTCACAAGTCACATCATCTCGAACGATGACAATTCACGGACAAAACAGTTCTTTCAATCAACTCGAACATGTTTCTGAACTGTTTAAACAAGCAACCCTCTATCGTCAAACCTTACGTGCAAACGCGTGGCCGACATACAACGGAAACTGATATTCAAGCAATTCACAGTCAATCGAATCGACATTCATTAAGTCGAACATTTAACCTCGACGACATATTCGATCGGTAGACAATCACGTGAAGTCTACGCATCAAGTCGAACACGTCAGACTTACACGCGTTCAATCCAAACAACGAACCACGCGTCAAATCATTCGACTATACCTCGAACTTCGGAACGATCAACCTTCGTTCTTACCTGCGGCACCCGCTAAAGGGTCGGATATTCATAAACCACCGCGTGGATTATTACGGTCCTTTTTCGTGCACATACAATGACGTCGAAATCGGACTCGAAGTGAGATTCACGCTGCGGTTTTACCTGGTCACAACAAAGACTGTTTACCTAAGCTTTACTAACGACTTGATTACCGAGGTATTAACGATAACCTTTCAAAATCTTATTCGGACAACCATTACGAATTTCGTCGGTACTAGGAACGAACTAACGAAACAATGTCGGGTAAAGAAACCTCGTGACACTTTATCATCACTTATTTCGGATTGTTAAATACAAACATCACATCTTTCAAACACCACGACAAACGTGTCGTCAGCAAGAATTGTTCATACATGAACAATTCTACACACTCGTTATTCAAATCAAACCGTCTTTGAATTTACATCTACTCGTATGTCTCTATTGCCAAATCCAGACGATCTCTCCGTCTTCATTTTGACCATTATTTCCTGATTGGTGGTTCTATTAACGTGCATGACCTTTACTGATTTCAGCATAACCTTATACGTACAATCGACCTACACTGCAGCATACGAGCAGTGACCATTCAAACCGACAACGACATTTGCAAGCCAAACGTCGCGACATCGGAATCTTTGAATGTCCATAGAGCACAACCGCACAGTGCAAACGTTAACGTAAATTACGTATGAACCCCAACGCATAAACAAATCTATTATTGATCGATCGGATCGATCAACGAGGGGGAGCATGTTCCGTCCCGTCGGAACAGAAAACGTGAAATTCTTTCGGACATATTTATGGTACGTTCGTGACTAAGAATCTTCCTCTAAGATTAAGTCAAGTAGGGTCATTCGACGACCATTCGAAAACATCGCCAGATGTTTGGGTTTTCTTAAAGGACAATGTACCATAAATTGGTCCCTTCGAACGACTAGCCGCGTCCGTCCAGAGTAGAGTCACATTACATTGTTGCACCTCCTTCCCAAGGCTCCTTCAGAGCTACGAGAAGGAGGTCTAAACATTCTTGAGGTTGCTGATTGGTTCGTACAACTTTCGGCAGAACCAATCAGTACATGTTTTTCTTCATCGCGTTCGGACAAGAAGTCGAACTCCGACAGTTCCTTCTTAGCTTTCGGACAAGCGTCATTTGAATCCGCGGATATACAAGTACAACGCCCGGCCGTTGTACTTGTCTATCATTAAGTGTACTTCCAAAGACTTCCAGTGCATCAGTCAATTGTCCAGCGATCAGGACACGTGTCAAACCGGGATCGCATCAGTCAAGATCCTTCGCGAGCGGAATAACATCTTTCATTAGATCCGCGATCGTCAGTTTTATTGTATCGATTCAATCCGGATTAGTATTATTCACATTTGCGCGCGTATAAGGCAGGACCTGCTAGATCAGCCTTACTGATGAGTCCACTAGCAGGTCCGGGACGAAACGCTTCTTTAACGTAATTCATTGTCACGCGAATCAATCATGTCTTTTGCGTCTTTCACACATCTAAATTTCTTGAACTACTGGCCCAAGATTAATTTGGCGGGTCCAGATCCGGAACAGTCGCGAAACCCACGCACGCGACAAAACATACGTTATACGTTATACGTTATACGTTATACGTTATACGTTATACGTTATACGTTATACGTTATACGTTATACGTTATACGTTATACGTTATACGTTATACGTTATACGTTATACGTTATACGTTATACGTTATACGTTATACGTTATACGTTATACGTTATACGTTATACGTTATACGTTATACGTTATACGTTATACGTTATACGTTATACGTTATACGTTTAACAGTATACGTTATACGTTATACGTTATACGTTATACGTTATACGTTATACGTTATACGTTATACGTTATACGTTGTACGTTATACGTTATACGTTATACGTTATACGTTATACGTTATACGTTATACGTTATACGTTATACGTTATACGTTATACGTTATACGTTATACGTTATACGTTATACGTTATACGTTATACGTTATACGTTATACGTTATACGTTATACGTTATACGTTATACGTTATACGTTATACGTTATACGTTATACGTTATACGTTATACGTTATACGTTATACGTTATACGTTATACATTATACGTTATACGTTAAACGTTTTACACTATACGTCATACGTTATACGTTATACGTTAAACGTTTTACACTATACGTCATACGTTATACGTTATACGTTAACGTTATACGTTATACGTTATACGTTGTACGTTATACGTTATACGTTGTACGTTGTACGTTGTACGTTGTACGTTGTACGTTGTACGTTATACGTTATACGTTATACGTTATACGTTATACGTTATACGTTATACGTTATACGTTATACGTTATACGTTATACGTTATACGTTATACGTTATACGTTATACGTTATGCGTTATACGTTTAACGTTATACGTTATACATTATACGTTACACGTTATATATTATACGTTATACGTTTAAACGTTATACGTTGTACGTTATAGGTTATACGTTTAACATTATACGTTATACGTTATACGTTATACGTTATACGTTATACGTTATACGTTATACGTTATACGTTATACGTTATACGTTTAAACGTTATACGTTGTACGTTATAGGTTATACGTTTAACATTATACGTTATACGTTATACGTTATACGTTATACGTTATACGTTATACGTTATACGTTATACGTTATACGTTATACGTTATACGTTATACGTTATACGTTATACGTTATACGTTATACGTTATACGTTATACGTTATACGTTATACGTTATACGTTATACGTTATACGTTATACGTTATACGTTATACGATATATGTTTATCGTTATACGTCATACGTTATACGTTATACGTTATACGTTATACGTTATACATTATACGTTATACGTTATACGTTACACGATGTACGTTATACGTTATACATTATACGTTATACGTTATACGTTATACGTTATACGTTATACGTTATACGTTATACGTTATACGTTATACGTTATACGTTATACGTTATACGTTATACGTTATACATTATACGTTATACGTTAAACGTTTTACGTTATACGTCATACGTTATACGTTATACGTTATACGTTATACGTTATACGTTATACGTTATACGTTATACGTTATACGTTATACGTTATACGTTATACGTTATACGTTATACGTTATACGTTATACGTTATACGTTATACGTTATACGTTATACGTTATACGTTATACGTTATACGTTATACGTTATACGTTATACGTTATACGTTATACGTTATACGTTATACGTTATACGTTATACGTTATACGTTATACGTTATACGTTATACGTTATACGTTATACGTTATACGTTATACGTTATACGTTATACGTTATACGTTATACGTTATACGTTATACGTTATACGTTATACGTTATACGTTATACGTTATACGTTATACGTTATACGTTATACGTTATACGTTATACGTTATACGTTATACGTTATACGTTATACGTTATACGTTATACGTTATACGTTATACGTTATACGTTATACGTTATACGTTATACGTTATACGTTATACGTTATACGTTATACGTTATACGTTATACGTTATACGTTATACGTTATACGTTATACGTTATACGTTATACGTTATACGTTATACGTTATACGTTATACGTTATACGTTATACGTTATACGTTATACGTTATACGTTATACGTTATACGTTATACGTTATACGTTATACGTTATACGTTATACGTTATACGTTATACGTTATACGTTATACGTTATACGTTATACGTTATACGTTATACGTTATACGTTATACGTTATACGTTATACGTTATACGTTATACGTTATACGTTATACGTTATACGTTATACGTTATACGTTATACGTTATACGTTATACGTTATACGTTATACGTTATACGTTATACGTTATACGTTATACGTTATACGTTATACGTTATACGTTATACGTTATACGTTATACGTTATACGTTATACGTTATACGTTATACGTTATACGTTATACGTTATACGTTATACGTTATACGTTATACGTTATACGTTATACGTTATACGTTATACGTTATACGTTATACGTTATACGTTATACGTTATACGTTATACGTTATACGTTATACGTTATACGTTATACGTTATACGTTATACGTTATACGTTATACGTTATACGTTATACGTTATACGTTATACGTTATACGTTATACGTTATACGTTATACGTTATACGTTATACGTTATACGTTATACGTTATACGTTATACGTTATACGTTATACGTTATACGTTATACGTTTAACAGTATACGTTATACGTTATACGTTATACGTTATACGTTATACGTTATACGTTGTACGTTATACGTTATACGTTATACGTTATACGTTATACGTTATACGTTATACGTTATACGTTATACGTTATACGTTATACGTTATACGTTATACGTTATACGTTATACGTTATACGTTATACGTTATACGTTATACGTTATACGTTATACGTTATACGTTATACGATATATGTTTATCGTTATACGTCATACGTTATACGTTATACGTTATACGTTATACGTTATACATTATACGTTATACGTTATACGTTACACGATGTACGTTATACGTTATACATTATACGTTATACGTTATACGTTATACGTTATACGTTATACGTTATACGTTATACGTTATACGTTATACGTTATACGTTATACGTTATACGTTGTACGTTATACGTTATACGTTATACGTTATACGTTATACGTTATACGTTATACGTTATACGTTATACGTTATACGTTATACGTTATACGTTATACGTTATACGTTATACGTTATACGTTATACGTTATACGTTATACGTTATACGTTATACGTTATACGTTATACGTTATACGTTATACGTTATACGTTATACGTTATGCGTTATACGTTTAACGTTATACGTTATACATTATACGTTACACGTTATATATTATACGTTATACGTTTAAACGTTATACGTTGTACGTTATAGGTTATACGTTTAACATTATACGTTATACGTTATACGTTATGCGTTATACGTTATACGTTATACATTATACGTTGTACGTTATACGTTATATGTTTAACGTTATACGTTATACGTTGTACGTTATTCGTTATACGTTTAACGTTATACATTATACATTATACGTTATACGTTATACGTTACACGTTATACGTTATAAGTAAATACGTTATATGTTTAACGTTATACGTTATACGTTATACGTTATACGTTAAAAGTTATACGTTATACGTTATACGTTATACGTTGTACGTTGTACGTTATACGTTGTACGTTGTACGTTATACGTTATACGTTATACGTTATACGTTATACGTTATACGTTATACGTTATACGTTATACGTTATACGTTATACGTTATACGTTATACGTTATACGTTATACGTTATACGTTATACGTTATACGTTATACGTTATACGTTATACGTTATACGTTATACGTTATACGTTATACGTTATACGTTATACGTTATACGTTATACATTATACGTTATACGTTATACGTTATACGTTATACGTTATACGTTATACGTTATACGTTGTACGTTGTACGTTATACGTTATACATTATACGTTATACGTTATACGATATATGTTTATCGTTATACGTTATACGTTATACGTTATACGTTATACGTTATACGTTATACGTTATACGTTATACGTTACACGATGTACGTTATACGTTATACATTATACGTTATACGTTATACGTTATACGTTATACGTTATACGTTATACGTTATACGTTATACGTTGTACGTTATACGTTATACGTTATACGTTATACGTTATACGTTATACGTTACACGATGTACGTTATACGTTATACATTATACGTTATACGTTATACGTTATACGTTATACGTTATACGTTATACGTTATACGTTATACGTTATACGTTATACGTTATACGTTATACATTATACGTTATACGTTAAACGTTTTACGTTATACGTTATACGTTATACGTTATACGTTATACGTTATACGTTATACGTTATACGTTATACGTTATACGTTATACGTTATACGTTATACGTTATACGTTATACGTTATACGTTATACGTTATACGTTATACGTTATACGTTATACGTTATACGTTATACGTTATACGTTATACGTTATACGTTGTACGGTATACGTTATACGTTGTACGTTGTACGTTGTACGTTGTACGTTGTACGTTATACGTTATACGTTATACGTTATACGTTATACGTTATACGTTATACGTTGTACGTTGTACGTTGTACGTTGTACGTTATACGTTATACATTATACGTTACACGTTATATATTATACGTTATACGTTTAAACGTTATACGTTGTACGTTATAGGTTATACGTTTAACATTATACGTTATACGTTATACGTTATGCGTTATACGTTATACGTTATACATTATACGTTGTACGTTATACGTTATATGTTTAACGTTATACGTTATACGTTGTACGTTATTCGTTATACGTTTAACGTTATACATTATACATTATACGTTATACGTTATACGTTACATGTTATACGTTATACGTTATAAGTAAATACGTTATATGTTTAACGTTATACGTTATACGTTATACGTTATACGTTAAAAGTTATACGTTATACGTTATACGTTATACGTTGTACGTTGTACGTTATACGTTGTACGTTGTACGTTATACGTTATACGTTATACGTTATACGTTATACGTTATACGTTATACGTTATACGTTATACGTTATACGTTATACGTTATACGTTATACGTTATACGTTATACGTTATACGTTATACGTTATACGTTATACGTTATACGTTATACGTTATACGTTATACGTTATACGTTATACGTTATACGTTATACGTTATACGTTTTACGTTAAACGTTATACGTTATACGTTATACGTTATACGTTATACGTTATACGTTATACGTTATACGTTATACGTTATACGTTATACGTTATACGTTATACGTTATACGTTGTACGTTGTACGTTATACGTTATACATTATACGTTATACGTTATACGATATATGTTTATCGTTATACGTTATACGTTATACGTTATACGTTATACGTTATACGTTATACGTTATACGTTATACGTTACACGATGTACGTTATACGTTATACATTATACGTTATACGTTATACGTTATACGTTATACGTTATACGTTATACGTTATACGTTATACGTTATACGTTATACGTTGTACGTTATACGTTATACGTTATACGTTATACGTTATACGTTATAAGTAAATACGTTATATGTTTAACGTTATACGTTATACGTTGTACGTTATACGTTATACGTTATACGTTATACGTTAAGCGTTATACGTTATACGTTATACGTTATACGTTATACGTTATACGTTATACGTTATACGTTATACGTTATACGTTATACGTTATACGTTATACGTTATACGTTATACGTTATACGTTATACGTTATACGTTATACGTTGTACGTTATACGTTATACGTTATACGTTATACGTTATAAGTAAATACGTTATATGTTTAACGTTATACGTTATACGTTGTACGTTATACGTTATACGTTATACGTTATATGTTATACGTTATACGTTATACGTTATACGTTATACGTTATACGTTATACGTTATACGTTATACGTTATACGTTATACGTTATACGTTATACGTTATACGTTATACGTTATACGTTATACGTTATACGTTATACGTTATACGTTATACGTTATACCTTATACGTTATACGTTATACGTTATACGTTATACGTTATACGTTATACGTTATACGTTATACGTTATACGTTATACGTTATACGTTATACGTTATACGTTATACGTTATACGTTATACGTTATACGTTATACGTTATACGTTATACGTTATACGTTATACGTTGTACGTTGTACGTTGTACGTTATACGTTATACGTTATACGTTATACGTTATACGTTATACGTTATACGTTATACGTTATACGTTATACGTTATACGTTATACGTTATACGTTATACGTTATACGTTATGCGTTATACGTTTAACGTTATACGTTATACATTATACGTTACACGTTATATATTATACGTTATACGTTTAAACGTTATACGTTGTACGTTATAGGTTATACGTTTAACATTATACGTTATACGTTATACGTTATGCGTTATACGTTATACGTTATACATTATACGTTGTACGTTATACGTTATACGTTATACGTTATACGTTATACGTTATACGTTATACGTTATACGTTATACGTTATACGTTATACGTTATACGTTAAACGTTATACGTTATACGTTATACGTTATACGTTATACATTATACGTTAAAAGTTATACGTTATACGTTATACGTTATACGTTGTACGTTGTACGTTATACGTTGTACGTTGTACGTTATACGTTATACGTTATACGTTATACGTTATACGTTCTACGTTATACGTTATACGTTATACGTTATACGTTATACGTTATACGTTATACGTTATACGTTATACGTTATACGTTATACGTTATACGTTATACGTTATACGTTATACGTTATACGTTATACGTTATACGTTAAACGTTATACGTTATACGTTATACGTTATACGTTATACATTATACGTTATACGTTATACGTTATACGTTATACGTTATACGTTATACGTTGTACGTTGTACGTTATACGTTATACATTATACGTTATACGTTATACGATATATGTTTATCGTTATACGTTATACGTTATACGTTATACGTTATACGTTATACGTTATACGTTATACGTTACACGATGTACGTTATACGTTATACATTATACGTTATACGTTATACGTTATACGTTATACGTTATACGTTATACGTTATACGTTATACGTTGTACGTTATACGTTATACGTTATAAGTAAATACGTTATATGTTTAACGTTATACGTTATACGTTGTACGTTATACGTTATACGTTATACGTTATACGTTAAGCGTTATACGTTATACGTTATACGTTATACGTTATACGTTATACGTTATACGTTATACGTTGTACGTTATACGTTATACGTTATACGTTATACGTTATACGTTGTACGTTATACGTTATACGTTATACGTTATACGTTATACGTTATAAGTAAATACGTTATATGTTTAACGTTATACGTTATACGTTGTACGTTATACGTTATACGTTATACGTTATACGTTATACGTTATACGTTATACGTTGTACGTTATACGTTATACGTTATACGTTATACGTTATACGTTATAAGTAAATACGTTATATGTTTAACGTTATACGTTATACGTTGTACGTTATACGTTATACGTTATACGTTATACGTTAAGCGTTATACGTTATACGTTATACGTTATACGTTATACGTTATACGTTATACGTTATACGTTATACGTTATACGTTATACGTTATACGTTATACGTTATACGTTATACGTTATACGTTATACGTTATACGTTATACGTTATACGTTGTACGTTATACGTTATACGTTATACGTTATACGTTATAAGTAAATACGTTATATGTTTAACGTTATACGTTATACGTTGTACGTTATACGTTATACGTTATACGTTATACGTTATACGTTATACGTTATACGTTATACGTTATACGTTATACGTTATACGTTATACGTTGTACGTTGTACGTTATACGTTATACATTATACGTTATACGTTATACGATATATGTTTATCGTTATACGTTATACGTTATACGTTATACGTTATACGTTATACGTTATACGTTATACGTTATACGTTACACGATGTACGTTATACGTTATACATTATACGTTATACGTTATACGTTATACGTTATACGTTATACGTTATACGTTATACGTTATACGTTATACGTTATACGTTATACGTTGTACGTTATACGTTATACGTTATACGTTATACGTTATACGTTATAAGTAAATACGTTATATGTTTAACGTTATACGTTATACGTTGTACGTTATACGTTATACGTTATACGTTATACGTTAAGCGTTATACGTTATACGTTATACGTTATACGTTATACGTTATACGTTATACGTTATACGTTATACGTTATACGTTATACGTTATACGTTATACGTTATACGTTATACGTTATACGTTATACGTTGTACGTTATACGTTATACGTTATACGTTATACGTTATAAGTAAATACGTTATATGTTTAACGTTATACGTTATACGTTGTACGTTATACGTTATACGTTATACGTTATATGTTATACGTTATACGTTATACGTTATACGTTATACGTTATACGTTATACGTTATACGTTATACGTTATACGTTATACGTTATACGTTATACGTTATACGTTATACGTTATACGTTATACGTTATACGTTATACGTTATACGTTATACGTTATACGTTATACCTTATACGTTATACGTTATACGTTATACGTTATACGTTATACGTTATACGTTATACGTTATACGTTATACGTTATACGTTATACGTTATACGTTATACGTTATACGTTATACGTTATACGTTATACGTTATACGTTATACGTTATACGTTATACGTTATACGTTATACGTTATACGTTATACGTTATACGTTATACGTTATACGTTATACGTTATACGTTATACGTTATACGTTATACGTTATACGTTATACGTTATACGTTATACGTTATACGTTATACGTTATACGTTATACGTTATACGTTATACGTTATACGTTATACGTTATACGTTATACGTTATACGTTATACGTTATACGTTATACGTTATACGTTATACGTTATACGTTATACGTTATACGTTATACGTTATACGTTATACGTTATACGTTATACGTTATACGTTATACGTTATACGTTATACGTTATACGTTATACGTTATACGTTATACGTTATACGTTATACGTTATACGTTATACGTTATACGTTATACGTTATACGTTATACGTTGTACGGTATACGTTATACGTTGTACGTTGTACGTTGTACGTTGTACGTTGTACGTTATACGTTATACGTTATACGTTATACGTTATACGTTATACGTTATACGTTATACGTTATACGTTATACGTTATACGTTATACGTTATACGTTATACGTTATACGTTATGCGTTATACGTTTAACGTTATACGTTATACATTATACGTTACACGTTATATATTATACGTTATACGTTTAAACGTTATACGTTGTACGTTATAGGTTATACGTTTAACATTATACGTTATACGTTATACGTTATGCGTTATACGTTATACGTTATACATTATACGTTGTACGTTATACGTTATACGTTATACGTTATACGTTATACGTTATACGTTATACGTTATACGTTATACGTTATACGTTATACGTTATACGTTAAACGTTATACGTTATACGTTATACGTTATACGTTATACATTATACGTTAAAAGTTATACGTTATACGTTATACGTTATACGTTGTACGTTGTACGTTATACGTTGTACGTTGTACGTTATACGTTATACGTTATACGTTATACGTTATACGTTCTACGTTATACGTTATACGTTATACGTTATACGTTATACGTTATACGTTATACGTTATACGTTATACGTTATACGTTATACGTTATACGTTATACGTTATACGTTATACGTTATACGTTATACGTTATACGTTAAACGTTATACGTTATACGTTATACGTTATACGTTATACATTATACGTTATACGTTATACGTTATACGTTATACGTTATACGTTATACGTTATACGTTGTACGTTGTACGTTATACGTTATACATTATACGTTATACGTTATACGATATATGTTTATCGTTATACGTTATACGTTATACGTTATACGTTATACGTTATACGTTATACGTTATACGTTACACGATGTACGTTATACGTTATACATTATACGTTATACGTTATACGTTATACGTTATACGTTATACGTTATACGTTATACGTTATACGTTATACGTTGTACGTTATACGTTATACGTTATACGTTATACGTTATAAGTAAATACGTTATATGTTTAACGTTATACGTTATACGTTGTACGTTATACGTTATACGTTATACGTTATACGTTAAGCGTTATACGTTATACGTTATACGTTATACGTTATACGTTATACGTTATACGTTATACGTTGTACGTTATACGTTATACGTTATACGTTATACGTTATACGTTATACGTTGTACGTTATACGTTATACGTTATACGTTATACGTTATACGTTATAAGTAAATACGTTATATGTTTAACGTTATACGTTATACGTTGTACGTTATACGTTATACGTTATACGTTATACGTTATACGTTATACGTTGTACGTTATACGTTATACGTTATACGTTATACGTTATACGTTATAAGTAAATACGTTATATGTTTAACGTTATACGTTATACGTTGTACGTTATACGTTATACGTTATACGTTATACGTTAAGCGTTATACGTTATACGTTATACGTTATACGTTATACGTTATACGTTATACGTTATACGTTATACGTTATACGTTATACGTTATACGTTATACGTTATACGTTATACGTTATACGTTATACGTTATACGTTATACGTTGTACGTTATACGTTATACGTTATACGTTATACGTTATAAGTAAATACGTTATATGTTTAACGTTATACGTTATACGTTGTACGTTATACGTTATACGTTATACGTTATACGTTATACGTTATACGTTATACGTTATACCTTATACGTTATACGTTATACGTTATACGTTATACGTTATACGTTATACGTTATACGTTATACGTTATACGTTATACGTTATACGTTATACGTTATACGTTATACGTTATACGTTATACGTTATACGTTATACGTTACACGTTATACGATATACGTTATACGTTACACGATGTACGTTATACGTTATACATTATACGTTATACGTTATACGTTATACGTTATACGTTATACGTTATACGTTATACGTTATACGTTATACGTTGTACGTTATACGTTATACGTTATACGTTATACGTTATACGTTATAAGTAAATACGTTATATGTTTAACGTTATACGTTATACGTTGTACGTTGTACGTTATACGTTATACGTTATACGTTATACGTTAAGCGTTATACGTTATACGTTATACGTTATACGTTATACGTTATACGTTATACGTTATACGTTGTACGTTATACGTTATACGTTATACGTTATACGTTATACGTTGTACGTTATACGTTATACGTTATACGTTATACGTTATACGTTATAAGTAAATACGTTATATGTTTAACGTTATACGTTATACGTTGTACGTTATACGTTATACGTTATACGTTATACGTTATACGTTATACGTTGTACGTTATACGTTATACGTTATACGTTATACGTTATACGTTATACGTTGTACGTTATACGTTATACGTTATACGTTATACGTTATACGTTATAAGTAAATACGTTATATGTTTAACGTTATACGTTATACGTTGTACGTTATACGTTATACGTTATACGTTATACGTTATACGTTATACGTTATACGTTATACGTTATACGTTATACGTTGTACGTTATACGTTATACGTTATACGTTATACGTTATAAGTAAATACGTTATATGTTTAACGTTATACGTTATACGTTGTACGTTATACGTTATACGTTATACGTTATACGTTATACGTTATACCTTATACGTTATACGTTATACGTTATACGTTATACGTTATACGTTATACGTTATACGTTATACGTTATACGTTATACGTTATACGTTATACGTTATACGTTATACGTTATACGTTATACGTTATACGTTATACGTTATACGTTATACGTTATACGTTATACGTTATACGTTATACGTTATACGTTATACGTTATACGTTATACGTTATACGTTATACGTTATACGTTATACGTTATACGTTATACGTTATACGTTATACGTTATACGTTATACGTTATACGTTATACGTTATACGTTATACGTTATACGTTATACGTTATACGTTATACGTTATACGTTATACGTTATACGTTATACGTTATACGTTATACGTTATACGTTATACGTTATACGTTATACGTTATACGTTATACGCTATACGTTATACGTTATACGTTATACGTTATACGTTATACGTTATACGTTATACGTTATACGTTATACGTTATACGTTATACGTTATACGTTATACGTTATACGTTATACGTTATACGTTATACGTTATACGTTATACGTTATACGTTATACGTTATACGTTATACGTTATACGTTATACGTTATACGTTATACGTTATACGTTATACGTTATACGTTATACGTTGTACGGTATACGTTATACGTTGTACGTTGTACGTTGTACGTTGTATGTTGTACGTTGTACGTTATACGTTATACGTTATACGTTATACGTTATACGTTATACGTTATACGTTATACGTTATGCGTTATACGTTATACGTTATACATTATACGTTGTACGTTATACGTTATATGTTTAACGTTATACGTTATACGTTGTACGTTATTCGTTATACGTTTAACGTTATACATTATACATTATACGTTATACGTTATACGTTACACGTTATACGTTATACGTTATAAGTAAATACGTTATATGTTTAACGTTATACGTTATACGTTATACGTTATACGTTAAAAGTTATACGTTATACGTTATACGTTATACGTTGTACGTTGTACGTTATACGTTGTACGTTGTACGTTATACGTTATACGTTATACGTTATACGTTATACGTTATACGTTATACGTTATACGTTATACGTTATACGTTATACGTTATACGTTATACGTTATACGTTATACGTTATACGTTATACGTTATACGTTATACGTTATACGTTATACGTTATACGTTATACGTTATACGTTATACGTTAAACGTTATACGTTATACGTTATACGTTATACGTTATACATTATACGTTATACGTTATACGTTATACGTTATACGTTATACGTTATACGTTATACGTTGTACGTTGTACGTTATACGTTATACATTATACGTTATACGTTATACGATATATGTTTATCGTTATACGTTATACGTTATACGTTATACGTTATACGTTATACGTTATACGTTATACGTTATACGTTATACGTTATACGTTATACGTTATACGTTATACGTTGTACGGTATACGTTATACGTTGTACGTTGTACGTTGTACGTTGTACGTTGTACGTTATACGTTATACGTTATACGTTATACGTTATACGTTATACGTTATACGTTATACGTTATACGTTATACGTTATACGTTATACGTTATGCGTTATACGTTTAACGTTATACGTTATACATTATACGTTACACGTTATATATTATACGTTATACGTTTAAACGTTATACGTTGTACGTTATAGGTTATACGTTTAACATTATACGTTATACGTTATACGTTATGCGTTATACGTTATACGTTATACATTATACGTTGTACGTTATACGTTATATGTTTAACGTTATACGTTATACGTTGTACGTTATTCGTTATACGTTTAACGTTATACATTATACATTATACGTTATACGTTATACGTTACACGTTATACGTTATACGTTATAAGTAAATACGTTATATGTTTAACGTTATACGTTATACGTTATACGTTATACGTTAAAAGTTATACGTTATACGTTATACGTTATACGTTGTACGTTGTACGTTATACGTTGTACGTTGTACGTTATACGTTATACGTTATACGTTATACGTTATACGTTATACGTTATACGTTATACGTTATACGTTATACGTTATACGTTATACGTTATACGTTATACGTTATACGTTATACGTTATACGTTATACGTTATACGTTATACGTTATACGTTATACGTTATACGTTATACGTTATACGTTATACGTTATACGTTATACGTTATACGTTATACGTTATACGTTATACGTTATACGTTATACGTTATACGTTATATGTTGTACGTTATACGTTATACGTTATACGTTATACGTTATAAGTAAATACGTTATATGTTTAACGTTATACGTTATACGTTGTACGTTATACGTTATACGTTATACGTTATATGTTATACGTTATACGTTATACGTTATACGTTATAGTTATACGTTATACGTTATACGTTATACGTTATACGTTATACGTTATACGTTATACGTTATACGTTATACGTTATACGTTATACGTTATACGTTATACGTTATACGTTATACGTTATACGTTATACGTTATACGTTATACGTTATACGTTATACGTTATACGTTATACGTTATACGTTATACGTTATACGTTATACGTTATACGTTATACGTTATACGTTATACGTTATACGTTATACGTTATACGTTATACGTTATACGTTATACGTTATACGTTATACGTTATACGTTATACGTTATACGTTATACGTTATACGTTATACGTTATACGTTATACGTTATACGTTATACGTTATACGTTATACGTTATACGTTATACGTTATACGTTATACGTTATACGTTATACGTTATACGTTATACGTTATACGTTATACGTTATACGTTATACGTTATACGTTATACGTTGTACGGTATACGTTATACGTTGTACGTTGTACGTTGTACGTTGTACGTTGTACGTTATACGTTATACGTTATACGTTATACGTTATACGTTATACGTTATACGTTATACGTTATACGTTATACGTTATACGTTATACGTTATGCGTTATACGTTTAACGTTATACGTTATACATTATACGTTACACGTTATATATTATACGTTATACGTTTAAACGTTATACGTTGTACGTTATAGGTTATACGTTTAACATTATACGTTATACGTTATACGTTATGCGTTATACGTTATACGTTATACATTATACGTTGTACGTTATACGTTATATGTTTAACGTTATACGTTATACGTTGTACGTTATTCGTTATACGTTTAACGTTATACATTATACATTATACGTTATACGTTATACGTTACACGTTATACGTTATACGTTATAAGTAAATACGTTATATGTTTAACGTTATACGTTATACGTTATACGTTATACGTTAAAAGTTATACGTTATACGTTATACGTTATACGTTGTACGTTGTACGTTATACGTTGTACGTTGTACGTTATACGTTATACGTTATACGTTATACGTTATACGTTATACGTTATACGTTATACGTTATACGTTATACGTTATACGTTATACGTTATACGTTATACGTTATACGTTATACGTTATACGTTATACGTTATACGTTATACGTTAAACGTTATACGTTATACGTTATACGTTATACGTTATACATTATACGTTATACGTTATACGTTATACGTTATACGTTATACGTTATACGTTGTACGTTGTACGTTATACGTTATACATTATACGTTATACGTTATACGATATATGTTTATCGTTATACGTTATACGTTATACGTTATACGTTATACGTTATACGTTATACGTTATACGTTACACGATGTACGTTATACGTTATACATTATACGTTATACGTTATACGTTATACGTTATACGTTATACGTTATACGTTATACGTTATACGTTATACGTTGTACGTTATACGTTATACGTTATACGTTATACGTTATACGTTATAAGTAAATACGTTATATGTTTAACGTTATACGTTATACGTTGTACGTTATACGTTATACGTTATACGTTATACGTTATACGTTAAGCGTTATACGTTATACGTTATACGTTATACGTTATACGTTATACGTTATACGTTATACGTTGTACGTTATACGTTATACGTTATACGTTATACGTTATACGTTGTACGTTATACGTTATACGTTATACGTTATACGTTATACGTTATAAGTAAATACGTTATATGTTTAACGTTATACGTTATACGTTGTACGTTATACGTTATACGTTATACGTTATACGTTATACGTTATACGTTGTACGTTATACGTTATACGTTATACGTTATACGTTATACGTTATAAGTAAATACGTTATATGTTTAACGTTATACGTTATACGTTTTACGTTATACGTTATACGTTATACGTTATACGTTAAGCGTTATACGTTATACGTTATACGTTATACGTTATACGTTATACGTTATACGTTATACGTTATACGTTATACGTTATACGTTATACGTTATACGTTATACGTTATACGTTATACGTTATACGTTATACGTTATACGTTGTACGTTATACGTTATACGTTATACGTTATACGTTATAAGTAAATACGTTATATGTTTAACGTTATACGTTATACGTTGTACGTTATACGTTATACGTTATACGTTATACGTTATACGTTATACGTTATACCTTATACGTTATACGTTATACGTTATACGTTATACGTTATACGTTATACGTTATACGTTATACGTTATACGTTATACGTTATACGTTATACGTTATACGTTATACGTTATACGTTATACGTTATACGTTATACGTTATACGTTATACGTTATACGTTATACGTTATACGTTATACGTTATACGTTATACGTTATACGTTATACGTTATACGTTATACGTTATACGTTATACGTTATACGTTATACGTTATACGTTATACGTTATACGTTATACGTTATACGTTATACGTTATACGTTATACGTTATACGTTATACGTTATACGTTATACGTTATACGTTATACGTTATACGTTATACGTTATACGTTATACGTTATACGTTATACGTTATACGTTATACGTTATACGTTATACGTTATACGTTATACGTTATACGTTATACGTTATACGTTATACGTTATACGTTATACGTTATACGTTATACGTTATACGTTATACGTTATACGTTATACGTTATACGTTATACGTTATACGTTATACGTTATACGTTATACGTTATACGTTATACGTTATACGTTATACGTTATACGTTATACGTTATACGTTATACGTTATACGTTATACGTTATACGTTATACGTTACACGATGTACGTTATACGTTATACATTATACGTTATACGTTATACGTTATACGTTATACGTTATACGTTATACGTTATACGTTATACGTTATACGTTGTACGTTATACGTTATACGTTATACGTTATACGTTATACGTTATAAGTAAATACGTTATATGTTTAACGTTATACGTTATACGTTGTACGTTATACGTTATACGTTATACGTTATACGTTAAGCGTTATACGTTATACGTTATACGTTATACGTTATACGTTATACGTTATACGTTATACGTTGTACGTTATACGTTATACGTTATACGTTATACGTTATACGTTGTACGTTATACGTTATACGTTATACGTTATACGTTATACGTTATAAGTAAATACGTTATATGTTTAACGTTATACGTTATACGTTGTACGTTATACGTTATACGTTATACGTTATACGTTATACGTTATACGTTGTACGTTATACGTTATACGTTATACGTTATACGTTATACGTTATAAGTAAATACGTTATATGTTTAACGTTATACGTTATACGTTGTACGTTATACGTTATACGTTATACGTTATACGTTAAGCGTTATACGTTATACGTTATACGTTATACGTTATACGTTATACGTTATACGTTATACGTTATACGTTATACGTTATACGTTATACGTTATACGTTATACGTTATACGTTATACGTTATACGTTATACGTTATACGTTATACGTTGTACGTTATACGTTATACGTTATACGTTATACGTTATAAGTAAATACGTTATATGTTTAACGTTATACGTTATACGTTGTACGTTATACGTTATACGTTATACGTTATACCTTATACGTTATACGTTATACGTTATACGTTATACGTTATACGTTATACGTTATACGTTATACGTTATACGTTATACGTTATACGTTATACGTTATACGTTATACGTTATACGTTATACGTTATACGTTATACGTTATACGTTATACGTTATACGTTATACGTTATACGTTATACGTTATACGTTATACGTTATACGTTATACGTTATACGTTATACGTTATACGTTATACGTTATACGTTATACGTTATACGTTATACGTTATACGTTATACGTTATACGTTATACGTTATACGTTATACGTTATACGTTATACGTTGTACGTTATACGTTATACGTTATACGTTATACGTTATACGTTATAAGTAAATACGTTATATGTTTAACGTTATACGTTATACGTTGTACGTTATACGTTATACGTTATACGTTATACGTTAAGCGTTATACGTTATACGTTATACGTTATACGTTATACGTTATACGTTATACGTTATACGTTATACGTTATACGTTATACGTTATACGTTATACGTTATACGTTATACGTTATACGTTATACGTTATACGTTATACGTTATACGTTGTACGTTATACGTTATACGTTATACGTTATACGTTATAAGTAAATACGTTATATGTTTAACGTTATACGTTATACGTTGTACGTTATACGTTATACGTTATACGTTATACGTTATACGTTATACGTTATACGTTATACCTTATACGTTATACGTTATACGTTATACGTTATACGTTATACGTTATACGTTATACGTTATACGTTATACGTTATACGTTATACGTTATACGTTATACGTTATACGTTATACGTTATACGTTATACGTTATACGTTATACGTTATACGTTATACGTTATACGTTATACGTTATACGTTATACGTTATACGTTATACGTTATACGTTATACGTTATACGTTATACGTTATACGTTATACGTTATACGTTATACGTTATACGTTATACGTTATACGTTATACGTTATACGTTATACGTTATACGTTATACGTTATACGTTATACGTTATACGTTTATACGTTATACGTTATACGTTATACGTTATACGTTATACGTTATACGTTATACGTTATACGTTATACGTTATACGTTATACGTTATACGTTATACGTTATACGTTATACGTTATACGTTATACGTTATACGTTATACGTTATACGTTATACGTTATACGTTATACGTTATACGTTATACGTTATACGTTATACGTTATACGTTATACGTTATACGTTATACGTTATACGTTATACGTTATACGTTATACGTTATACGTTATACGTTATACGTTATACGTTATACGTTATACGTTATACGTTATACGTTATACGTTATACGTTATACGTTACACGATGTACGTTATACGTTATACATTATACGTTATACGTTATACGTTATACGTTATACGTTATACGTTATACGTTATACGTTATACGTTATACGTTGTACGTTATACGTTATACGTTATACGTTATACGTTATACGTTATAAGTAAATACGTTATATGTTTAACGTTATACGTTATACGTTGTACGTTATTATACGTTAAGCGTTATACGTTATACGTTATACGTTATACGTTATACGTTATACGTTATACGTTATACGTTGTACGTTATACGTTATACGTTATACGTTATACGTTATACGTTGTACGTTATACGTTATACGTTATACGTTATACGTTATACGTTATAAGTAAATACGTTATATGTTTAACGTTATACGTTATACGTTGTACGTTATACGTTATACGTTATACGTTATACGTTATACGTTATACGTTGTACGTTATACGTTATACGTTATACGTTATACGTTTATACGTTATAAGTAAATACGTTATATGTTTAACGTTATACGTTATACGTTGTACGTTATACGTTATACGTTATACGTTATACGTTAAGCGTTATACGTTATACGTTATACGTTATACGTTATACGTTATACGTTATACGTTATACGTTATACGTTATACGTTATACGTTATACGTTATACGTTATACGTTATACGTTATACGTTATACGTTATACGTTATACGTTATACGTTATACGTTGTACGTTATACGTTATACGTTATACGTTATACGTTATAAGTAAATACGTTATATGTTTAACGTTATACGTTATACGTTGTACGTTATACGTTATACGTTATACGTTATACCTTATACGTTATACGTTATACGTTATACGTTATACGTTATACGTTATACGTTATACGTTATACGTTATACGTTATACGTTATACGTTATACGTTATACGTTATACGTTATACGTTATACGTTATACGTTATACGTTATACGTTATACGTTATACGTTATACGTTATACGTTATACGTTATACGTTATACGTTATACGTTATACGTTATACGTTATACGTTATACGTTATACGTTATACGTTATACGTTATACGTTATACGTTATACGTTATACGTTATACGTTATACGTTATACGTTATACGTTATACGTTATACGTTATACGTTATACGTTATACGTTATACGTTATACGTTATACGTTATACGTTATACGTTATACGTTATACGTTATACGTTATACGTTATACGTTATACGTTATACGTTATACGTTATACGTTATACGTTATACGTTATACGTTATACGTTATACGTTATACGTTATACGTTATACGTTATACGTTATACGTTATACGTTATACGTTATACGTTATACGTTATACGTTATACGTTATACGTTATACGTTATACGTTATACGTTATACGTTATACGTTATACGTTATACGTTATACGTTATACGTTATACGTTATACGTTATACGTTATACGTTATACGTTATACGTTATACGTTATACGTTATACGTTATACGTTGTACGGTATACGTTATACGTTGTACGTTGTACGTTGTACGTTGTACGTTGTACGTTGTACGTTGTACGTTGTACGTTATACGTTATACGTTATACGTTATACGTTATACGTTATACGTTATACGTTATACGTTATACGTTATGCGTTATACGTTTAACGTTATACGTTATACATTATACGTTACACGTTATATATTATACGTTATACGTTTAAACGTTATACGTTGTACGTTATAGGTTATACGTTTAACATTATACGTTATACGTTATACGTTATGCGTTATACGTTATACGTTATACATTATACGTTGTACGTTATACGTTTATATGTTTAACGTTATACGTTATACGTTGTACGTTATTCGTTATACGTTTAACGTTATACATTATACATTATACGTTATACGTTATACGTTACACGTTATACGTTATACGTTATAAGTAAATACGTTATATGTTTAACGTTATACGTTATACGTTATACGTTATACGTTAAAAGTTATACGTTATACGTTATACGTTATACGTTGTACGTTGTACGTTATACGTTGTACGTTGTACGTTATACGTTATACGTTATACGTTATACGTTATACGTTATACGTTATACGTTATACGTTATACGTTATACGTTATACGTTATACGTTATACGTTATACGTTATACGTTATACGTTATACGTTATACGTTATACGTTATACGTTATACGTTATACGTTATACGTTATACGTTATACGTTAAACGTTATACGTTATACGTTATACATTATACGTTATACGTTATACGTTATACGTTATACGTTATACGTTATACGTTATACGTTATACGTTGTACGTTGTACGTTATACGTTATACATTATACGTTATACGTTATACGATATATGTTTATCGTTATACGTTATACGTTATACGTTTTACGTTATACGTTATACGTTATACGTTATACGTTATACGTTACACGATGTACGTTATACGTTATACATTATACGTTATACGTTATACGTTATACGTTATACGTTATACGTTATACGTTATACGTTATACGTTATACGTTGTACGTTATACGTTATACGTTATACGTTATACGTTATACGTTATAAGTAAATACGTTATATGTTTAACGTTATACGTTATACGTTGTACGTTATACGTTATACGTTATACGTTATACGTTATACGTTATACGTTATACGTTATACGTTATACGTTAAACGTTATACGTTATACGTTATACGTTATACGTTATACATTATACGTTATACGTTATACGTTATACGTTATACGTTATACGTTATACGTTATACGTTGTACGTTGTACGTTATACGTTATACATTATACGTTATACGTTATACGATATATGTTTATCGTTATACGTTATACGTTATACGTTATACGTTATACGTTATACGTTATACGTTATACGTTACACGATGTACGTTATACGTTATACATTATACGTTATACGTTATACGTTATACGTTATACGTTATACGTTATACGTTATACGTTATACGTTATACGTTGTACGTTATACGTTATACGTTATACGTTATAAGTAAATACGTTATATGTTTAACGTTATACGTTATACGTTGTACGTTATACGTTATACGTTATACGTTATACGTTATACGTTATACGTTATACGTTATACGTTATACGTTATACGTTATACGTTATACGTTATACGTTGTACGTTATACGTTATACGTTATACGTTATACGTTATAAGTAAATACGTTATATGTTTAACGTTATACGTTATACGTTGTACGTTATACGTTATACGTTATACGTTATACGTTATACGTTATACGTTATACGTTATACGTTATACGTTATACGTTATACGTTATACGTTATACGTTATACGTTATACGTTATACGTTATACGTTATACGTTATACGTTATACGTTATACGTTATACGTTATACGTTATACGTTATACGTTATACGTTATACGTTATACGTTATACGTTATACGTTATACGTTATACGTTATACGTTATACGTTATACGTTATACGTTATACGTTATACGTTATACGTTATACGTTATACGTTATACGTTATACGTTATACGTTATACGTTATACGTTATACGTTATACGTTATACGTTATACGTTATACGTTATACGTTATACGTTATACGTTATACGTTTTACGTTATACGTTATACGTTATACGTTATACGTTATACGTTATACGTTATACGTTATACGTTATACGTTATACGTTATACGTTATACGTTATACGTTATACGTTATACGTTATACGTTATACGTTATACGTTATACGTTATACGTTATACGTTATACGTTATACGTTATACGTTATACGTTATACGTTATACGTTATACGTTATACGTTATACGTTATACGTTATACGTTATACGTTATACGTTATACGTTATACGTTATACGTTTATACGTTATACGTTATACGTTATACGTTATACGTTATACGTTATACGTTATACGTTATACGTTATACGTTATACGTTATACGTTATACGTTATACGTTATACGTTATACGTTATACGTTATACGTTATACGTTATACGTTATACGTTATACGTTATACGTTATACGTTATACGTTATACGTTATACGTTATACGTTATACGTTATACGTTATACGTTATACGTTATACGTTATACGTTATACGTTATACGTTATACGTTATACGTTATACGTTATACGTTATACGTTATACGTTATACGTTATACGTTATACGTTATACGTTATACGTTATACGTTATACGTTATACGTTATATACGTTATACGTTATACGTTATACGTTATACGTTATACGTTATACGTTATACGTTATACGTTATACGTTATACGTTATACGTTATACGTTATACGTTATACGTTATACGTTATACGTTATACGTTATACGTTATACGTTACACGATGTACGTTACACGATGTACGTTATACGTTATACGTTATACGTTATACGTTATACGTTATACGTTATACGTTATACGTTATACGTTATACGTTATACGTTATACGTTATACGTTATACGTTATACATTATACGTTATACGTTAAACGTTTTACGTTATACGTTATACGTTATACGTTATACGTTATACGTTATACGTTATACGTTATACGTTATACGTTATACGTTATACGTTATACGTTATACGTGATACGTTACACGTTATACGTTATACGTTATACGTTATACGTTATACCTTATACGTTATACGTTATACGTTATACGTTATACGTTATACGTTTAACATTATACGTTATACGTTATACGTTATGCGTTATACGTTATACGTTGTACATTATACGTTGTACGTTATACGTTATATGTTTAACGTTATACGTTATACGTTGTACGTTATTCGTTATACGTTTAACGTTATACATTATACATTATACGTTATACGTTATACGTTACACGTTATACGTTATACGTTATAAGTAAATACGTTATATGTTTAACGTTATACGTTATACGTTATACGTTAAAAGTTATACGTTATACGTTATACGTTATACGTTATACGTTGTACGTTGTACGTTATACGTTGTACGTTGTACGTTATACGTTATACGTTATACGTTATATGTTTAACGTTATACGTTATACGTTGTACGTTATACGTTATACGTTATACGTTATACGTTATACGTTACACGATGTACGTTATACGTTATACGTTATACGTTATACGTTATACGTTATACGTTATACGTTATACGTTATACGTTATACGTTATACGTTATACGTTATACGTTATACGTTATACGTTATACGTTATACGTTATACGTTATACGTTATACGTTATACGTTATACGTTATACGTTATACGTTATACGTTGTACGTTATACGTTATACGTTGTACGTTGTACGTTGTACGTTGTACGTTATACGTTATACGTTATACGTTATACGTTATACGTTATACGTTATACGTTATACGTTATACGTTATACGTTATACGTTATACGTTATACGTTATACGTTATACGTTATACGTTATACGTTATACGTTAAACGTTATACGTTATACGTTATACATTATACGTTATACGTTATACGTTATACGTTATACGTTATACGTTATACGTTATACGTTATACGTTATACGTTGTACGTTATACGTTATACCTTATACGTTATACGTTATACGTTATACGTTATACGTTATACGTTATACGTTATACGTTATACGTTGTACGTTATACGTTATACGTTATACGTTATACGTTATACGTTATAAGTAAATACGTTATATGTTTAACGTTATACGTTATACGTTATACGTTATACGTTATACGTTATACGTTATACGTTATACGTTATACGTTATACGTTATACGTTATACGTTATACGTTATACGTTATACGTTATACGTTATACGTTATACGTTATACGTTATACGTTATACGTTATACGTTATACGTTATACGTTGTACGTTATACGTTATACGTTATACGTTATACGTTATACGTTATAAGTAAATACGTTATATGTTTAACGTTATACGTTATACGTTGTACGTTATACGTTATACGTTATACGTTATACGTTAAGCGTTATACGTTATACGTTATACGTTATACGTTATACGTTATACGTTATACGTTATACGTTATACGTTATACGTTATACGTTATACGTTATACGTTATACGTTATACGTTATACGTTATACGTTATACGTTATACGTTATACGTTATACGTTGTACGTTATACGTTATACGTTATACGTTATACGTTATAAGTAAATACGTTATATGTTTAACGTTATACGTTATACGTTGTACGTTATACGTTATACGTTATACGTTATACGTTATACGTTATACGTTATACCTTATACGTTATACGTTATACGTTATACGTTATACGTTATACGTTATACGTTATACGTTATACGTTATAACGTTATACGTTATACGTTATACGTTATACGTTATACGTTATACGTTATACGTTATACGTTATACGTTATACGTTATACGTTATACGTTATACGTTATACGTTATACGTTATACGTTATACGTTATACGTTATACGTTATACGTTATACGTTATACGTTATACGTTATACGTTATACGTTATACGTTATACGTTATACGTTATACGTTATACGTTATACGTTATACGTTATACGTTATACGTTATACGTTATACGTTATACGTTATACGTTATACGTTATACGTTATACGTTATACGTTATACGTTATACGTTATACGTTATACGTTATACGTTATACGTTATACGTTATACGTTATACGTTATACGTTATACGTTATACGTTATACGTTATACGTTATACGTTATACGTTATACGTTATACGTTATACGTTATACGTTATACGTTATACGTTATACGTTATACGTTATACGTTATACGTATACGTTATACGTTATACGTTATACGTTACACGATGTACGTTATACGTTATACATTATACGTTATACGTTATACGTTATACGTTATACGTTATACGTTATACGTTATACGTTATACGTTATACGTTGTACGTTATACGTTATACGTTATACGTTATACGTTATACGTTATAAGTAAATACGTTATATGTTTAACGTTATACGTTATACGTTGTACGTTATACGTTATACGTTATACGTTATACGTTAAGCGTTATACGTTATACGTTATACGTTATACGTTATACGTTATACGTTATACGTTATACGTTGTACGTTATACGTTATACGTTATACGTTATACGTTATACGTTGTACGTTATACGTTATACGTTATACGTTATACGTTATACGTTATAAGTAAATACGTTATATGTTTAACGTTATACGTTATACGTTGTACGTTATACGTTATACGTTATACGTTATACGTTATACGTTGTACGTTATACGTTATACGTTATACGTTATACGTTATACGTTATAAGTAAATACGTTATATGTTTAACGTTATACGTTATACGTTGTACGTTATACGTTATACGTTATACGTTATACGTTAAGCGTTATACGTTATACGTTATACGTTATACGTTATACGTTATACGTTATACGTTATACGTTATACGTTATACGTTATACGTTATACGTTATACGTTATACGTTATACGTTATACGTTATACGTTATACGTTATACGTTATACGTTATACGTTATACGTTATACGTTGTACGTTATACGTTATACGTTATACGTTATACGTTATAAGTAAATACGTTATATGTTTAACGTTATACGTTATACGTTGTACGTTATACGTTATACGTTATACGTTATACCTTATACGTTATACGTTATACGTTATACGTTATACGTTATACGTTATACGTTATACGTTATACGTTATACGTTATACGTTATACGTTATACGTTATACGTTATACGTTATACGTTATACGTTATACGTTATACGTTATACGTTATACGTTATACGTTATACGTTATACGTTATACGTTATACGTTATACGTTATACGTTATACGTTATACGTTATACGTTATACGTTATACGTTATACGTTATACGTTATACGTTATACGTTATACGTTATACGTTATACGTTATACGTTATACGTTATACGTTATACGTTATACGTTATACGTTATACGTTATACGTTATACGTTATACGTTATACGTTATACGTTATACGTTATACGTTATACGTTATACGTTATACGTTATACGTTATACGTTATACGTTATACGTTATACGTTATACGTTATACGTTATACGTTATACGTTATACGTTATACGTTATACGTTATACGTTATACGTTATACGTTATACGTTATACGTTATACGTTATACGTTATACGTTATACGTTTATACGTTATACGTTATACGTTATACGTTATACGTTATACGTTATACGTTATACGTTATACGTTATACGTTATACGTTATACGTTATACGTTATACGTTATACGTTATACGTTATACGTTATACGTTATACGTTATTATACGTTATACGTTATACGTTATACGTTATACGTTATACGTTATACGTTATACGTTATACGTTATACGTTATACGTTATACGTTATACGTTATACGTTATACGTTATACGTTATACGTTATACGTTATACGTTATACGTTATACGTTATACGTTATACGTTATACGTTGTACGGTATACGTTATACGTTGTACGTTGTACGTTGTACGTTGTACGTTGTACGTTGTACGTTGTACGTTATACGTTATACGTTATACGTTATACGTTATACGTTATACGTTATATGTTATACGTTATACGTTATGCGTTATACGTTTAACGTTATACGTTATACATTATACGTTACACGTTATATATTATACGTTATACGTTTAAACGTTATACGTTGTACGTTATAGGTTATACGTTTAACATTATACGTTATACGTTATACGTTATGCGTTATACGTTATACGTTATACATTATACGTTGTACGTTATACGTTATATGTTTAACGTTATACGTTATACGTTGTACGTTATTCGTTATACGTTTAACGTTATACATTATACATTATACGTTATACGTTATACGTTACACGTTATACGTTATACGTTATAAGTAAATACGTTATATGTTTAACGTTATACGTTATACGTTATACGTTATACGTTAAAAGTTATACGTTATACGTTATACGTTATACGTTGTACGTTGTACGTTATACGTTGTACGTTGTACGTTATACGTTATACGTTATACGTTATACGTTATACGTTATACGTTATACGTTATACGTTATACGTTATACGTTATACGTTATACGTTATACGTTATACGTTATACGTTATACGTTATACGTTATACGTTATACGTTATACGTTATACGTTATACGTTATACGTTATACGTTATACGTTATACGTTATACGTTAAACGTTATACGTTATACGTTATACATTATACGTTATACGTTATACGTTATACATTATACGTTATACGTTATACGTTATACGTTATACGTTGTACGTTGTACGTTATACGTTATACATTATACGTTATACGTTATACGATATATGTTTATCGTTATACGTTATACGTTATACGTTATACGTTATACGTTATACGTTATACGTTATACGTTATACGTTACACGATGTACGTTATACGTTATACATTATACGTTATACGTTATACGTTATACGTTATACGTTATACGTTATACGTTATACGTTATACGTTATACGTTGTACGTTATACGTTATACGTTATACGTTATACGTTATACGTTATAAGTAAATACGTTATATGTTTAACGTTATACGTTATACGTTGTACGTTATACGTTATACGTTATACGTTATACGTTATACGTTATACGTTATACGTTATACGTTATACGTTAAACGTTATACGTTATACGTTATACGTTATACGTTATACATTATACGTTATACGTTATACGTTATACGTTATACGTTATACGTTATACGTTATACGTTGTACGTTGTACGTTATACGTTATACATTATACGTTATACGTTATACGATATATGTTTATCGTTATACGTTATACGTTATACGTTATACGTTATACGTTATACGTTATACGTTATACGTTACACGATGTACGTTATACGTTATACATTATACGTTATACGTTATACGTTATACGTTATACGTTATACGTTATACGTTATACGTTATACGTTATACGTTGTACGTTATACGTTATACGTTATACGTTATAAGTAAATACGTTATATGTTTAACGTTATACGTTATACGTTGTACGTTATACGTTATACGTTATACGTTATACGTTAAGCGTTATACGTTATACGTTATACGTTATACGTTATACGTTATACGTTATACGTTATACGTTATACGTTATACGTTATACGTTATACGTTATACGTTATACGTTATACGTTATACGTTATACGTTGTACGTTATACGTTATACGTTATACGTTATACGTTATAAGTAAATACGTTATATGTTTAACGTTATACGTTATACGTTGTACGTTATACGTTATACGTTATACGTTATACGTTATACGTTATACGTTATACGTTATACGTTATACGTTATACGTTATACGTTATACGTTATACGTTATACGTTATACGTTATACGTTATACGTTATACGTTATACGTTATACGTTATACGTTATACGTTATACGTTATACGTTATACGTTATACGTTATACGTTATACGTTATACGTTATACGTTATACGTTATACGTTATACGTTATACGTTATACGTTATACGTTATACGTTATACGTTATACGTTATACGTTATACGTTATACGTTATACGTTATACGTTATACGTTATACGTTATACGTTATACGTTATACGTTATACGTTATACGTTATACGTTATACGTTATACGTTATACGTTATACGTTATACGTTATACGTTATACGTTATACGTTATACGTTATACGTTATACGTTATACGTTATACGTTATACGTTATACGTTATACGTTATACGTTATACGTTATACGTTATACGTTATACGTTATACGTTATACGTTATACGTTATACGTTATACGTTATACGTTATACGTTATACGTTATACGTTATACGTTATACGTTATACGTTATACGTTATACGTTATACGTTATACGTTATACGTTATACGTTATACGTTATACGTTATACGTTATACGTTATACGTTATACGTTATACGTTATACGTTATACGTTATACGTTATACGTTATACGTTATACGTTATACGTTATACGTTATACGTTATACGTTATACGTTATACGTTATACGTTATACGTTATACGTTATACGTTATACGTTATACGTTATACGTTATACGTTATACGTTATACGTTATACGTTATACGTTATACGTTATACGTTATACGTTATACGTTATACGTTATACGTTATACGTTATACGTTATACGTTATACGTTATACGTTATACGTTATACGTTATACGTTATACGTTATACGTTATACGTTATACGTTATACGTTATACGTTATACGTTATACGTTATACGTTATACGTTATACGTTATACGTTATACGTTATACGTTATACGTTATACGTTATACGTTATACGTTATACGTTATACGTTATACGTTATACGTTATACGTTATACGTTATACGTTATACGTTATACGTTATACGTTATACGTTATACGTTATACGTTATACGTTATACGTTATACGTTATACGTTATACGTTATACGTTATACGTTATACGTTATACGTTATACGTTATACGTTATACGTTATACGTTATACGTTATACGTTATACGTTATACGTTATACGTTATACGTTATACGTTATACGTTATACGTTATACGTTATACGTTATACGTTATACGTTATACGTTATACGTTATACGTTATACGTTATACGTTATACGTTATACGTTATACGTTATACGTTATACGTTATACGTTATACGTTATACGTTATACGTTATACGTTATACGTTATACGTTATACGTTATACGTTATACGTTATACGTTATACGTTATACGTTATACGTTATACGTTATACGTTATACGTTATACGTTATACGTTATACGTTATACGTTATACGTTATACGTTATACGTTATACGTTATACGTTATACGTTATACGTTATACGTTATACGTTATACGTTATACGTTATACGTTATACGTTATACGTTATACGTTATACGTTATACGTTATACGTTATACGTTATACGTTATACGTTATACGTTATACGTTATACGTTATACGTTATACGTTATACGTTATACGTTATACGTTATACGTTATACGTTATACGTTATACGTTATACGTTATACGTTATACGTTATACGTTATACGTTATACGTTATACGTTATACGTTATACGTTATACGTTATACGTTATACGTTATACGTTATACGTTATACGTTATACGTTATACGTTATACGTTATACGTTATACGTTATACGTTATACGTTATACGTTATACGTTATACGTTATACGTTATACGTTATACGTTATACGTTATACGTTATACGTTATACGTTATACGTTATACGTTATACGTTATACGTTATACGTTATACGTTATACGTTATACGTTATACGTTATACGTTATACGTTATACGTTATACGTTATACGTTATACGTTATACGTTATACGTTATACGTTATACGTTATACGTTATACGTTATACGTTATACGTTATACGTTATACGTTATACGTTATACGTTATACGTTATACGTTATACGTTATACGTTATACGTTATACGTTATACGTTATACGTTATACGTTATACGTTATACGTTATACGTTATACGTTATACGTTATACGTTATACGTTATACGTTATACGTTATACGTTATACGTTATACGTTATACGTTATACGTTATACGTTATACGTTATACGTTATACGTTATACGTTATACGTTATACGTTATACGTTATACGTTATACGTTATACGTTATACGTTATACGTTATACGTTATACGTTATACGTTATACGTTATACGTTATACGTTATACGTTATACGTTATACGTTATACGTTATACGTTATACGTTATACGTTATACGTTATACGTTATACGTTATACGTTATACGTTATACGTTATACGTTATACGTTATACGTTATACGTTATACGTTATACGTTATACGTTATACGTTATACGTTATACGTTATACGTTATACGTTATACGTTATACGTTATACGTTATACGTTATACGTTATACGTTATACGTTATACGTTATACGTTATACGTTATACGTTATACGTTATACGTTATACGTTATACGTTATACGTTATACGTTATACGTTATACGTTATACGTTATACGTTATACGTTATACGTTATACGTTATACGTTATACGTTACACGATGTACGTTACACGATGTACGTTATACGTTATACGTTATACGTTATACGTTATACGTTATACGTTATACGTTATACGTTATACGTTATACGTTATACGTTATACGTTATACGTTATACATTATACGTTATACGTTAAACGTTTTACGTTATACGTTATACGTTATACGTTATACGTTATACGTTATACGTTATACGTTATACGTTATACGTTATACGTTATACGTTATACGTGATACGTTACACGTTATACGTTATACGTTATACGTTATACGTTATACCTTATACGTTATACGTTATACGTTATACGTTATACGTTATACGTTTAACATTATACGTTATACGTTATACGTTATGCGTTATACGTTATACGTTGTACATTATACGTTGTACGTTATACGTTATATGTTTAACGTTATACGTTATACGTTGTACGTTATTCGTTATACGTTTAACGTTATACATTATACATTATACGTTATACGTTATACGTTACACGTTATACGTTATACGTTATAAGTAAATACGTTATATGTTTAACGTTATACGTTATACGTTATACGTTAAAAGTTATACGTTATACGTTATACGTTATACGTTATACGTTGTACGTTGTACGTTATACGTTGTACGTTGTACGTTATACGTTATACGTTATACGTTATATGTTTAACGTTATACGTTATACGTTGTACGTTATACGTTATACGTTATACGTTATACGTTATACGTTACACGATGTACGTTATACGTTATACGTTATACGTTATACGTTATACGTTATACGTTATACGTTATACGTTATACGTTATACGTTATACGTTATACGTTATACGTTATACGTTATACGTTATACGTTATACGTTATACGTTATACGTTATACGTTATACGTTATACGTTATACGTTATACGTTATACGTTATACGTTGTACGTTATACGTTATACGTTGTACGTTGTACGTTGTACGTTGTACGTTATACGTTATACGTTATACGTTATACGTTATACGTTATACGTTATACGTTATACGTTATACGTTATACGTTATACGTTATACGTTATACGTTATACGTTATACGTTATACGTTATACGTTATACGTTATACGTTATACGTTATACGTTATACGTTATACGTTAAACGTTATACGTTATACGTTATACGTTATACGTTATACGTTATACGTTATACGTTATACGTTATACGTTATACGTTATACGTTATACGTTATACGTTGTACGTTGTACGTTATACGTTATACATTATACGTTATACGTTATACGATATATGTTTATCGTTATACGTCATACGTTATACGTTATACGTTATACGTTATACGTTATACGTTATACGTTATACGTTACACGATGTACGTTATACGTTATACATTATACGTTATACGTTATACGTTATACGTTATACGTTATACGTTATACGTTATACGTTATACGTTATACGTTGTACGTTATACGTTATACGTTATACGTTATACGTTATACGTTATAAGTAAATACGTTATATGTTTAACGTTATACGTTATACGTTGTACGTTATACGTTATACGTTATACGTTATACGTTATACGTTATACGTTATACGTTATACGTTATACGTTAAACGTTATACGTTATACGTTATACGTTATACGTTATACATTATACGTTATACGTTATACGTTATACGTTATACGTTATACGTTATACGTTATACGTTATACGTTACACGATGTACGTTATACGTTATACATTATACGTTATACGTTATACGTTATACGTTATACGTTATACGTTATACGTTATACGTTATACGTTATACGTTGTACGTTATACGTTATACGTTATACGTTATACGTTATACGTTATAAGTAAATACGTTATATGTTTAACGTTATACGTTATACGTTGTACGTTATACGTTATACGTTATACGTTATACGTTATACGTTATACGTTATACGTTATACGTTATACGTTATACGTTATACGTTATACGTTAAACGTTATACGTTATACGTTATACGTTATACGTTATACATTATACGTTATACGTTATACGTTATACGTTATACGTTATACGTTATACGTTATACGTTGTACGTTGTACGTTATACGTTATACATTATACGTTATACGTTATACGATATATGTTTATCGTTATACGTTATACGTTATACGTTATACGTTATACGTTATACGTTATACGTTATACGTTATACGTTACACGATGTACGTTATACGTTATACATTATACGTTATACGTTATACGTTATACGTTATACGTTATACGTTATACGTTATACGTTATACGTTATACGTTGTACGTTATACGTTATACGTTATACGTTATAAGTAAATACGTTATATGTTTAACGTTATACGTTATACGTTGTACGTTATACGTTATACGTTATACGTTATACGTTAAGCGTTATACGTTATACGTTATACGTTATACGTTATACGTTATACGTTATACGTTATACGTTATACGTTATACGTTATACGTTATACGTTATACGTTATACGTTATACGTTATACGTTGTACGTTATACGTTATACGTTATACGTTATACGTTATACGTTATACGTTATACGTTATACGTTATACGTTATACGTTATACGTTATACGTTATACGTTATACGTTATACGTTATACGTTATACGTTATACGTTATACGTTATACGTTATACGTTATACGTTATACGTTATACGTTATACGTTATACGTTATACGTTATACGTTATACGTTATACGTTATACGTTATACGTTATACGTTATACGTTATACGTTATACGTTATACGTTATACGTTATACGTTATACGTTATACGTTATACGTTATACGTTATACGTTATACGTTATACGTTATACGTTATACGTTATACGTTATACGTTATACGTTATACGTTATACGTTATACGTTATACGTTATACGTTATACGTTATACGTTATACGTTATACGTTATACGTTATACGTTATACGTTATACGTTATACGTTATACGTTATACGTTATACGTTATACGTTATACGTTATACGTTATACGTTATACGTTATACGTTATACGTTATACGTTATACGTTATACGTTATACGTTATACGTTATACGTTATACGTTATACGTTATACGTTATACGTTATACGTTATACGTTATACGTTATACGTTATACGTTATACGTTATACGTTATACGTTATACGTTATACGTTATACGTTATACGTTATACGTTATACGTTATACGTTATACGTTATACGTTATACGTTATACGTTATACGTTATACGTTATACGTTATACGTTATACGTTATACGTTATACGTTATACGTTATACGTTATACGTTATACGTTATACGTTGTACGTTATACGTTATACGTTGTACGTTGTACGTTGTACGTTGTACGTTGTACGTTATACGTTATACGTTATACGTTATACGTTATACGTTATACGTTATACGTTATACGTTGTACGTTATACGTTATACGTTATACGTTATACGTTATACGTTATACGTTGTACGTTATACGTTATACGTTATACGTTATACGTTATACGTTATAAGTAAATACGTTATATGTTTAACGTTATACGTTATACGTTGTACGTTATACGTTATACGTTATACGTTATACGTTATACGTTATACGTTATACGTTATACGTTATACGTTATACGTTAAACGTTATACGTTATACGTTATACGTTATACGTTATACATTATACGTTATACGTTATACGTTATACGTTATACGTTATACGTTATACGTTATACGTTATACGTTACACGATGTACGTTATACGTTATACATTATACGTTATACGTTATACGTTATACGTTATACGTTATACGTTATACGTTATACGTTATACGTTATACGTTGTACGTTATACGTTATACGTTATACGTTATACGTTATACGTTATAAGTAAATACGTTATATGTTTAACGTTATACGTTATACGTTGTACGTTATACGTTATACGTTATACGTTATACGTTATACGTTATACGTTATACGTTATACGTTATACGTTATACGTTATACGTTATACGTTAAACGTTATACGTTATACGTTATACGTTATACGTTATACATTATACGTTATACGTTATACGTTATACGTTATACGTTATACGTTATACGTTATACGTTGTACGTTGTACGTTATACGTTATACATTATACGTTATACGTTATACGATATATGTTTATCGTTATACGTTATACGTTATACGTTATACGTTATACGTTATACGTTATACGTTATACGTTATACGTTACACGATGTACGTTATACGTTATACATTATACGTTATACGTTATACGTTATACGTTATACGTTATACGTTATACGTTATACGTTATACGTTATACGTTGTACGTTATACGTTATACGTTATACGTTATAAGTAAATACGTTATATGTTTAACGTTATACGTTATACGTTGTACGTTATACGTTATACGTTATACGTTATACGTTATACGTTATACGTTATACGTTATACGTTATACGTTATACGTTATACGTTATACGTTATACGTTATACGTTATACGTTATACGTTATACGTTATACGTTATACGTTATACGTTATACGTTATACGTTATACGTTATACGTTATACGTTATACGTTATACGTTATACGTTATACGTTACACGATGTACGTTACACGATGTACGTTATACGTTATACGTTATACGTTATACGTTATACGTTATACGTTATACGTTATACGTTATACGTTATACGTTATACGTTATACGTTATACGTTATACATTATACGTTATACGTTAAACGTTTTACGTTATACGTTATACGTTATACGTTATACGTTATACGTTATACGTTATACGTTATACGTTATACGTTATACGTTATACGTTATACGTGATACGTTACACGTTATACGTTATACGTTATACGTTATACGTTATACCTTATACGTTATACGTTATACGTTATACGTTATACGTTATACGTTATACGTTTAACATTATACGTTATACGTTATACGTTATGCGTTATACGTTATACGTTGTACATTATACGTTGTACGTTATACGTTATATGTTTAACGTTATACGTTATACGTTGTACGTTATTCGTTATACGTTTAACGTTATACATTATACATTATACGTTATACGTTATACGTTACACGTTATACGTTATACGTTATAAGTAAATACGTTATATGTTTAACGTTATACGTTATACGTTATACGTTAAAAGTTATACGTTATACGTTATACGTTATACGTTATACGTTGTACGTTGTACGTTATACGTTGTACGTTGTACGTTATACGTTATACGTTATACGTTATATGTCTAACGTTATACGTTATACGTTGTACGTTATACGTTATACGTTATACGTTATACGTTATACGTTATACGTTACACGATGTACGTTATACGTTATACGTTATACGTTATACGTTATACGTTATACGTTATACGTTATACGTTATACGTTATACGTTATACGTTATACGTTATACGTTATACGTTATACGTTATACGTTATACGTTATACGTTATACGTTATACGTTATACGTTGTACGTTATACGTTATACGTTGTACGTTGTACGTTGTACGTTGTACGTTATACGTTATACGTTATACGTTATACGTTATACGTTATACGTTATACGTTATACGTTATACGTTATACGTTATACGTTATACGTTATACGTTATACGTTATACGTTATACGTTATACGTTATACGTTATACGTTATACGTTATACGTTAAACGTTATACGTTATACGTTATACATTATACGTTATACG
>CAKAJA020000294.1:0-22237 GCA_916610235.2 Lasioglossum morio
ACGTATAACGTATAACGTATAACGTATAACGTATAACGTATAACGTATAACGTATAACGTATAACGTATAACGTATAACGTATAACGTATAACGTATAACGTATAACGTATAACGTATAACGTATAACGTATAACGTATAACGTATAACGTATAACGTATAACGTATAACGTATAACGTATAACGTATAACGTATAACGTATAACGTATAACGTATAACGTATAACGTATAACGTATAACGTATAACGTATAACGTATAACGTATAACGTATAACGTATAACGTATAACGTATAACGTATAACGTATAACGTATAACGTATAACGTATAACGTATAACGTATAACGTATAACGTATAACGTATAACGTATAACGTATAACGTATAACGTATAACGTATAACGTATAACGTATAACGTATAACGTATAACGTATAACGTATAACGTATAACGTATAACGTATAACGTATAACGTATAACGTATAACGTATAACGTATAACGTATAACGTATAACGTATAACGTATAACGTATAACGTATAACGTATAACGTATAACGTATAACGTATAACGTATAACGTATAACGTATAACGTATAACGTATAACGTATAACGTATAACGTATAACGTATAACGTATAACGTATAACGTATAACGTATAACGTATAACGTATAACGTATAACGTATAACGTATAACGTATAACGTATAACGTATAACGTATAACGTATAACGTATAACGTATAACGTATAACGTATAACGTATAACGTATAACGTATAACGTATAACGTATAACGTATAACGTATAACGTATAACGTATAACGTATAACGTATAACGTATAACGTATAACGTATAACGTATAACGTATAACGTATAACGTATAACGTATAACGTATAACGTATAACGTATAACGTATAACGTATAACGTATAACGTATAACGTATAACGTATAACGTATAACGTATAACGTATAACGTATAACGTATAACGTATAACGTATAACGTATAACGTATAACGTATAACGTATAACGTATAACGTATAACGTATAACGTATAACGTATAACGTATAACGTATAACGTATAACGTATAACGTATAACGTATAACGTATAACGTATAACGTATAACGTATAACGTATAACGTATAACGTATAACGTATAACGTATAACGTATAACGTATAACGTATAACGTATAACGTATAACGTATAACGTATAACGTATAACGTATAACGTATAACGTATAACGTATAACGTATAACGTATAACGTATAACGTATAACGTATAACGTATAACGTATAACGTATAACGTATAACGTATAACGTATAACGTATAACGTATAACGTATAACGTATAACGTATAACGTATAACGTATAACGTATAACGTATAACGTATAACGTATAACGTATAACGTATAACGTATAACGTATAACGTATAACGTATAACGTATAACGTATAACGTATAACGTATAACGTATAACGTATAACGTATAACGTATAACGTATAACGTATAACGTATAACGTATAACGTATAACGTATAACGTATAACGTATAACGTATAACGTATAACGTATAACGTATAACGTATAACGTATAACGTATAACGTATAACGTATAACGTATAACGTATAACGTATAACGTATAACGTATAACGTATAACGTATAACGTATAACGTATAACGTATAACGTATAACGTATAACGTATAACGTATAACGTATAACGTATAACGTATAACGTATAACGTATAACGTATAACGTATAACGTATAACGTATAACGTATAACGTATAACGTATAACGTATAACGTATAACGTATAACGTATAACGTATAACGTATAACGTATAACGTATAACGTATAACGTATAACGTATAACGTATAACGTATAACGTATAACGTATAACGTATAACGTATAACGTATAACGTATAACGTATAACGTATAACGTATAACGTATAACGTATAACGTATAACGTATAACGTATAACGTATAACGTATAACGTATAACGTATAACGTATAACGTATAACGTATAACGTATAACGTATAACGTATAACGTATAACGTATAACGTATAACGTATAACGTATAACGTATAACGTATAACGTATAACGTATAACGTATAACGTATAACGTATAACGTATAACGTATAACGTATAACGTATAACGTATAACGTATAACGTATAACGTATAACGTATAACGTATAACGTATAACGTATAACGTATAACGTATAACGTATAACGTATAACGTATAACGTATAACGTATAACGTATAACGTATAACGTATAACGTATAACGTATAACGTATAACGTATAACGTATAACGTATAACGTATAACGTATAACGTATAACGTATAACGTATAACGTATAACGTATAACGTATAACGTATAACGTATAACGTATAACGTATAACGTATAACGTATAACGTATAACGTATAACGTATAACGTATAACGTATAACGTATAACGTATAACGTATAACGTATAACGTATAACGTATAACGTATAACGTATAACGTATAACGTATAACGTATAACGTATAACGTATAACGTATAACGTATAACGTATAACGTATAACGTATAACGTATAACGTATAACGTATAACGTATAACGTATAACGTATAACGTATAACGTATAACGTATAACGTATAACGTATAACGTATAACGTATAACGTATAACGTATAACGTATAACGTATAACGTATAACGTATAACGTATAACGTATAACGTATAACGTATAACGTATAACGTATAACGTATAACGTATAACGTATAACGTATAACGTATAACGTATAACGTATAACGTATAACGTATAACGTATAACGTATAACGTATAACGTATAACGTATAACGTATAACGTATAACGTATAACGTATAACGTATAACGTATAACGTATAACGTATAACGTATAACGTATAACGTATAACGTATAACGTATAACGTATAACGTATAACGTATAACGTATAACGTATAACGTATAACGTATAACGTATAACGTATAACGTATAACGTATAACGTATAACGTATAACGTATAACGTATAACGTATAACGTATAACGTATAACGTATAACGTATAACGTATAACGTATAACGTATAACGTATAACGTATAACGTATAACGTATAACGTATAACGTATAACGTATAACGTATAACGTATAACGTATAACGTATAACGTATAACGTATAACGTATAACGTATAACGTATAACGTATAACGTATAACGTATAACGTATAACGTATAACGTATAACGTATAACGTATAACGTATAACGTATAACGTATAACGTATAACGTATAACGTATAACGTATAACGTATAACGTATAACGTATAACGTATAACGTATAACGTATAACGTATAACGTATAACGTATAACGTATAACGTATAACGTATAACGTATAACGTATAACGTATAACGTATAACGTATAACGTATAACGTATAACGTATAACGTATAACGTATAACGTATAACGTATAACGTATAACGTATAACGTATAACGTATAACGTATAACGTATAACGTATAACGTATAACGTATAACGTATAACGTATAACGTATAACGTATAACGTATAACGTATAACGTATAACGTATAACGTATAACGTATAACGTATAACGTATAACGTATAACGTATAACGTATAACGTATAACGTATAACGTATAACGTATAACGTATAACGTATAACGTATAACGTATAACGTATAACGTATAACGTATAACGTATAACGTATAACGTATAACGTATAACGTATAACGTATAACGTATAACGTATAACGTATAACGTATAACGTATAACGTATAACGTATAACGTATAACGTATAACGTATAACGTATAACGTATAACGTATAACGTATAACGTATAACGTATAACGTATAACGTATAACGTATAACGTATAACGTATAACGTATAACGTATAACGTATAACGTATAACGTATAACGTATAACGTATAACGTATAACGTATAACGTATAACGTATAACGTATAACGTATAACGTATAACGTATAACGTATAACGTATAACGTATAACGTATAACGTATAACGTATAACGTATAACGTATAACGTATAACGTATAACGTATAACGTATAACGTATAACGTATAACGTATAACGTATAACGTATAACGTATAACGTGTATAACGTATAACGTATAACGTATAACGTATAACGTATAACGTATAACGTATAACGTATAACGTATAACGTATAACGTATAACGTATAACGTATAACGTATAACGTATAACGTATAACGTATAACGTATAACGTATAACGTATAACGTATAACGTATAACGTATAACGTATAACGTATAACGTATAACGTATAACGTATAACGTATAACGTATAACGTATAACGTATAACGTATAACGTATAACGTATAACGTATAACGTATAACGTATAACGTATAACGTATAACGTATAACGTATAACGTATAACGTATAACGTATAACGTATAACGTATAACGTATAACGTATAACGTATAACGTATAACGTATAACGTATAACGTATAACGTATAACGTATAACGTATAACGTATAACGTATAACGTATAACGTATAACGTATAACGTATAACGTATAACGTATAACGTATAACGTATAACGTATAACGTATAACGTATAACGTATAACGTATAACGTATAACGTATAACGTATAACGTATAACGTATAACGTATAACGTATAACGTATAACGTATAACGTATAACGTATAACGTATAACGTATAACGTATAACGTATAACGTATAACGTATAACGTATAACGTATAACGTATAACGTATAACGTATAACGTATAACGTATAACGTATAACGTATAACGTATAACGTATAACGTATAACGTATAACGTATAACGTATAACGTATAACGTATAACGTATAACGTATAACGTATAACGTATAACGTATAACGTATAACGTATAACGTATAACGTATAACGTATAACGTATAACGTATAACGTATAACGTATAACGTATAACGTATAACGTATAACGTATAACGTATAACGTATAACGTATAACGTATAACGTATAACGTATAACGTATAACGTATAACGTATAACGTATAACGTATAACGTATAACGTATAACGTATAACGTATAACGTATAACGTATAACGTATAACGTATAACGTATAACGTATAACGTATAACGTATAACGTATAACGTATAACGTATAACGTATAACGTATAACGTATAACGTATAACGTATAACGTATAACGTATAACGTATAACGTATAACGTATAACGTATAACGTATAACGTATAACGTATAACGTATAACGTATAACGTATAACGTATAACGTATAACGTATAACGTATAACGTATAACGTATAACGTATAACGTATAACGTATAACGTATAACGTATAACGTATAACGTATAACGTATAACGTATAACGTATAACGTATAACGTATAACGTATAACGTATAACGTATAACGTATAACGTATAACGTATAACGTATAACGTATAACGTATAACGTATAACGTATAACGTATAACGTATAACGTATAACGTATAACGTATAACGTATAACGTATAACGTATAACGTATAACGTATAACGTATAACGTATAACGTATAACGTATAACGTATAACGTATAACGTATAACGTATAACGTATAACGTATAACGTATAACGTATAACGTATAACGTATAACGTATAACGTATAACGTATAACGTATAACGTATAACGTATAACGTATAACGTATAACGTATAACGTATAACGTATAACGTATAACGTATAACGTATAACGTATAACGTATAACGTATAACGTATAACGTATAACGTATAACGTATAACGTATAACGTATAACGTATAACGTATAACGTATAACGTATAACGTATAACGTATAACGTATAACGTATAACGTATAACGTATAACGTATAACGTATAACGTATAACGTATAACGTATAACGTATAACGTATAACGTATAACGTATAACGTATAACGTATAACGTATAACGTATAACGTATAACGTATAACGTATAACGTATAACGTATAACGTATAACGTATAACGTATAACGTATAACGTATAACGTATAACGTATAACGTATAACGTATAACGTATAACGTATAACGTATAACGTATAACGTATAACGTATAACGTATAACGTATAACGTATAACGTATAACGTATAACGTATAACGTATAACGTATAACGTATAACGTATAACGTATAACGTATAACGTATAACGTATAACGTATAACGTATAACGTATAACGTATAACGTATAACGTATAACGTATAACGTATAACGTATAACGTATAACGTATAACGTATAACGTATAACGTATAACGTATAACGTATAACGTATAACGTATAACGTATAACGTATAACGTATAACGTATAACGTATAACGTATAACGTATAACGTATAACGTATAACGTATAACGTATAACGTATAACGTATAACGTATAACGTATAACGTATAACGTATAACGTATAACGTATAACGTATAACGTATAACGTATAACGTATAACGTATAACGTATAACGTATAACGTATAACGTATAACGTATAACGTATAACGTATAACGTATAACGTATAACGTATAACGTATAACGTATAACGTATAACGTATAACGTATAACGTATAACGTATAACGTATAACGTATAACGTATAACGTATAACGTATAACGTATAACGTATAACGTATAACGTATAACGTATAACGTATAACGTATAACGTATAACGTATAACGTATAACGTATAACGTATAACGTATAACGTATAACGTATAACGTATAACGTATAACGTATAACGTATAACGTATAACGTATAACGTATAACGTATAACGTATAACGTATAACGTATAACGTATAACGTATAACGTATAACGTATAACGTATAACGTATAACGTATAACGTATAACGTATAACGTATAACGTATAACGTATAACGTATAACGTATAACGTATAACGTATAACGTATAACGTATAACGTATAACGTATAACGTATAACGTATAACGTATAACGTATAACGTATAACGTATAACGTATAACGTATAACGTATAACGTATAACGTATAACGTATAACGTATAACGTATAACGTATAACGTATAACGTATAACGTATAACGTATAACGTATAACGTATAACGTATAACGTATAACGTATAACGTATAACGTATAACGTATAACGTATAACGTATAACGTATAACGTATAACGTATAACGTATAACGTATAACGTATAACGTATAACGTATAACGTATAACGTATAACGTATAACGTATAACGTATAACGTATAACGTATAACGTATAACGTATAACGTATAACGTATAACGTATAACGTATAACGTATAACGTATAACGTATAACGTATAACGTATAACGTATAACGTATAACGTATAACGTATAACGTATAACGTATAACGTATAACGTATAACGTATAACGTATAACGTATAACGTATAACGTATAACGTATAACGTATAACGTATAACGTATAACGTATAACGTATAACGTATAACGTATAACGTATAACGTATAACGTATAACGTATAACGTATAACGTATAACGTATAACGTATAACGTATAACGTATAACGTATAACGTATAACGTATAACGTATAACGTATAACGTATAACGTATAACGTATAACGTATAACGTATAACGTATAACGTATAACGTATAACGTATAACGTATAACGTATAACGTATAACGTATAACGTATAACGTATAACGTATAACGTATAACGTATAACGTATAACGTATAACGTATAACGTATAACGTATAACGTATAACGTATAACGTATAACGTATAACGTATAACGTATAACGTATAACGTATAACGTATAACGTATAACGTATAACGTATAACGTATAACGTATAACGTATAACGTATAACGTATAACGTATAACGTATAACGTATAACGTATAACGTATAACGTATAACGTATAACGTATAACGTATAACGTATAACGTATAACGTATAACGTATAACGTATAACGTATAACGTATAACGTATAACGTATAACGTATAACGTATAACGTATAACGTATAACGTATAACGTATAACGTATAACGTATAACGTATAACGTATAACGTATAACGTATAACGTATAACGTATAACGTATAACGTATAACGTATAACGTATAACGTATAACGTATAACGTATAACGTATAACGTATAACGTATAACGTATAACGTATAACGTATAACGTATAACGTATAACGTATAACGTATAACGTATAACGTATAACGTATAACGTATAACGTATAACGTATAACGTATAACGTATAACGTATAACGTATAACGTATAACGTATAACGTATAACGTATAACGTATAACGTATAACGTATAACGTATAACGTATAACGTATAACGTATAACGTATAACGTATAACGTATAACGTATAACGTATAACGTATAACGTATAACGTATAACGTATAACGTATAACGTATAACGTATAACGTATAACGTATAACGTATAACGTATAACGTATAACGTATAACGTATAACGTATAACGTATAACGTATAACGTATAACGTATAACGTATAACGTATAACGTATAACGTATAACGTATAACGTATAACGTATAACGTATAACGTATAACGTATAACGTATAACGTATAACGTATAACGTATAACGTATAACGTATAACGTATAACGTATAACGTATAACGTATAACGTATAACGTATAACGTATAACGTATAACGTATAACGTATAACGTATAACGTATAACGTATAACGTATAACGTATAACGTATAACGTATAACGTATAACGTATAACGTATAACGTATAACGTATAACGTATAACGTATAACGTATAACGTATAACGTATAACGTATAACGTATAACGTATAACGTATAACGTATAACGTATAACGTATAACGTATAACGTATAACGTATAACGTATAACGTATAACGTATAACGTATAACGTATAACGTATAACGTATAACGTATAACGTATAACGTATAACGTATAACGTATAACGTATAACGTATAACGTATAACGTATAACGTATAACGTATAACGTATAACGTATAACGTATAACGTATAACGTATAACGTATAACGTATAACGTATAACGTATAACGTATAACGTATAACGTATAACGTATAACGTATAACGTATAACGTATAACGTATAACGTATAACGTATAACGTATAACGTATAACGTATAACGTATAACGTATAACGTATAACGTATAACGTATAACGTATAACGTATAACGTATAACGTATAACGTATAACGTATAACGTATAACGTATAACGTATAACGTATAACGTATAACGTATAACGTATAACGTATAACGTATAACGTATAACGTATAACGTATAACGTATAACGTATAACGTATAACGTATAACGTATAACGTATAACGTATAACGTATAACGTATAACGTATAACGTATAACGTATAACGTATAACGTATAACGTATAACGTATAACGTATAACGTATAACGTATAACGTATAACGTATAACGTATAACGTATAACGTATAACGTATAACGTATAACGTATAACGTATAACGTATAACGTATAACGTATAACGTATAACGTATAACGTATAACGTATAACGTATAACGTATAACGTATAACGTATAACGTATAACGTATAACGTATAACGTATAACGTATAACGTATAACGTATAACGTATAACGTATAACGTATAACGTATAACGTATAACGTATAACGTATAACGTATAACGTATAACGTATAACGTATAACGTATAACGTATAACGTATAACGTATAACGTATAACGTATAACGTATAACGTATAACGTATAACGTATAACGTATAACGTATAACGTATAACGTATAACGTATAACGTATAACGTATAACGTATAACGTATAACGTATAACGTATAACGTATAACGTATAACGTATAACGTATAACGTATAACGTATAACGTATAACGTATAACGTATAACGTATAACGTATAACGTATAACGTATAACGTATAACGTATAACGTATAACGTATAACGTATAACGTATAACGTATAACGTATAACGTATAACGTATAACGTATAACGTATAACGTATAACGTATAACGTATAACGTATAACGTATAACGTATAACGTATAACGTATAACGTATAACGTATAACGTATAACGTATAACGTATAACGTATAACGTATAACGTATAACGTATAACGTATAACGTATAACGTATAACGTATAACGTATAACGTATAACGTATAACGTATAACGTATAACGTATAACGTATAACGTATAACGTATAACGTATAACGTATAACGTATAACGTATAACGTATAACGTATAACGTATAACGTATAACGTATAACGTATAACGTATAACGTATAACGTATAACGTATAACGTATAACGTATAACGTATAACGTATAACGTATAACGTATAACGTATAACGTATAACGTATAACGTATAACGTATAACGTATAACGTATAACGTATAACGTATAACGTATAACGTATAACGTATAACGTATAACGTATAACGTATAACGTATAACGTATAACGTATAACGTATAACGTATAACGTATAACGTATAACGTATAACGTATAACGTATAACGTATAACGTATAACGTATAACGTATAACGTATAACGTATAACGTATAACGTATAACGTATAACGTATAACGTATAACGTATAACGTATAACGTATAACGTATAACGTATAACGTATAACGTATAACGTATAACGTATAACGTATAACGTATAACGTATAACGTATAACGTATAACGTATAACGTATAACGTATAACGTATAACGTATAACGTATAACGTATAACGTATAACGTATAACGTATAACGTATAACGTATAACGTATAACGTATAACGTATAACGTATAACGTATAACGTATAACGTATAACGTATAACGTATAACGTATAACGTATAACGTATAACGTATAACGTATAACGTATAACGTATAACGTATAACGTATAACGTATAACGTATAACGTATAACGTATAACGTATAACGTATAACGTATAACGTATAACGTATAACGTATAACGTATAACGTATAACGTATAACGTATAACGTATAACGTATAACGTATAACGTATAACGTATAACGTATAACGTATAACGTATAACGTATAACGTATAACGTATAACGTATAACGTATAACGTATAACGTATAACGTATAACGTATAACGTATAACGTATAACGTATAACGTATAACGTATAACGTATAACGTATAACGTATAACGTATAACGTATAACGTATAACGTATAACGTATAACGTATAACGTATAACGTATAACGTATAACGTATAACGTATAACGTATAACGTATAACGTATAACGTATAACGTATAACGTATAACGTATAACGTATAACGTATAACGTATAACGTATAACGTATAACGTATAACGTATAACGTATAACGTATAACGTATAACGTATAACGTATAACGTATAACGTATAACGTATAACGTATAACGTATAACGTATAACGTATAACGTATAACGTATAACGTATAACGTATAACGTATAACGTATAACGTATAACGTATAACGTATAACGTATAACGTATAACGTATAACGTATAACGTATAACGTATAACGTATAACGTATAACGTATAACGTATAACGTATAACGTATAACGTATAACGTATAACGTATAACGTATAACGTATAACGTATAACGTATAACGTATAACGTATAACGTATAACGTATAACGTATAACGTATAACGTATAACGTATAACGTATAACGTATAACGTATAACGTATAACGTATAACGTATAACGTATAACGTATAACGTATAACGTATAACGTATAACGTATAACGTATAACGTATAACGTATAACGTATAACGTATAACGTATAACGTATAACGTATAACGTATAACGTATAACGTATAACGTATAACGTATAACGTATAACGTATAACGTATAACGTATAACGTATAACGTATAACGTATAACGTATAACGTATAACGTATAACGTATAACGTATAACGTATAACGTATAACGTATAACGTATAACGTATAACGTATAACGTATAACGTATAACGTATAACGTATAACGTATAACGTATAACGTATAACGTATAACGTATAACGTATAACGTATAACGTATAACGTATAACGTATAACGTATAACGTATAACGTATAACGTATAACGTATAACGTATAACGTATAACGTATAACGTATAACGTATAACGTATAACGTATAACGTATAACGTATAACGTATAACGTATAACGTATAACGTATAACGTATAACGTATAACGTATAACGTATAACGTATAACGTATAACGTATAACGTATAACGTATAACGTATAACGTATAACGTATAACGTATAACGTATAACGTATAACGTATAACGTATAACGTATAACGTATAACGTATAACGTATAACGTATAACGTATAACGTATAACGTATAACGTATAACGTATAACGTATAACGTATAACGTATAACGTATAACGTATAACGTATAACGTATAACGTATAACGTATAACGTATAACGTATAACGTATAACGTATAACGTATAACGTATAACGTATAACGTATAACGTATAACGTATAACGTATAACGTATAACGTATAACGTATAACGTATAACGTATAACGTATAACGTATAACGTATAACGTATAACGTATAACGTATAACGTATAACGTATAACGTATAACGTATAACGTATAACGTATAACGTATAACGTATAACGTATAACGTATAACGTATAACGTATAACGTATAACGTATAACGTATAACGTATAACGTATAACGTATAACGTATAACGTATAACGTATAACGTATAACGTATAACGTATAACGTATAACGTATAACGTATAACGTATAACGTATAACGTATAACGTATAACGTATAACGTATAACGTATAACGTATAACGTATAACGTATAACGTATAACGTATAACGTATAACGTATAACGTATAACGTATAACGTATAACGTATAACGTATAACGTATAACGTATAACGTATAACGTATAACGTATAACGTATAACGTATAACGTATAACGTATAACGTATAACGTATAACGTATAACGTATAACGTATAACGTATAACGTATAACGTATAACGTATAACGTATAACGTATAACGTATAACGTATAACGTATAACGTATAACGTATAACGTATAACGTATAACGTATAACGTATAACGTATAACGTATAACGTATAACGTATAACGTATAACGTATAACGTATAACGTATAACGTATAACGTATAACGTATAACGTATAACGTATAACGTATAACGTATAACGTATAACGTATAACGTATAACGTATAACGTATAACGTATAACGTATAACGTATAACGTATAACGTATAACGTATAACGTATAACGTATAACGTATAACGTATAACGTATAACGTATAACGTATAACGTATAACGTATAACGTATAACGTATAACGTATAACGTATAACGTATAACGTATAACGTATAACGTATAACGTATAACGTATAACGTATAACGTATAACGTATAACGTATAACGTATAACGTATAACGTATAACGTATAACGTATAACGTATAACGTATAACGTATAACGTATAACGTATAACGTATAACGTATAACGTATAACGTATAACGTATAACGTATAACGTATAACGTATAACGTATAACGTATAACGTATAACGTATAACGTATAACGTATAACGTATAACGTATAACGTATAACGTATAACGTATAACGTATAACGTATAACGTATAACGTATAACGTATAACGTATAACGTATAACGTATAACGTATAACGTATAACGTATAACGTATAACGTATAACGTATAACGTATAACGTATAACGTATAACGTATAACGTATAACGTATAACGTATAACGTATAACGTATAACGTATAACGTATAACGTATAACGTATAACGTATAACGTATAACGTATAACGTATAACGTATAACGTATAACGTATAACGTATAACGTATAACGTATAACGTATAACGTATAACGTATAACGTATAACGTATAACGTATAACGTATAACGTATAACGTATAACGTATAACGTATAACGTATAACGTATAACGTATAACGTATAACGTATAACGTATAACGTATAACGTATAACGTATAACGTATAACGTATAACGTATAACGTATAACGTATAACGTATAACGTATAACGTATAACGTATAACGTATAACGTATAACGTATAACGTATAACGTATAACGTATAACGTATAACGTATAACGTATAACGTATAACGTATAACGTATAACGTATAACGTATAACGTATAACGTATAACGTATAACGTATAACGTATAACGTATAACGTATAACGTATAACGTATAACGTATAACGTATAACGTATAACGTATAACGTATAACGTATAACGTATAACGTATAACGTATAACGTATAACGTATAACGTATAACGTATAACGTATAACGTATAACGTATAACGTATAACGTATAACGTATAACGTATAACGTATAACGTATAACGTATAACGTATAACGTATAACGTATAACGTATAACGTATAACGTATAACGTATAACGTATAACGTATAACGTATAACGTATAACGTATAACGTATAACGTATAACGTATAACGTATAACGTATAACGTATAACGTATAACGTATAACGTATAACGTATAACGTATAACGTATAACGTATAACGTATAACGTATAACGTATAACGTATAACGTATAACGTATAACGTATAACGTATAACGTATAACGTATAACGTATAACGTATAACGTATAACGTATAACGTATAACGTATAACGTATAACGTATAACGTATAACGTATAACGTATAACGTATAACGTATAACGTATAACGTATAACGTATAACGTATAACGTATAACGTATAACGTATAACGTATAACGTATAACGTATAACGTATAACGTATAACGTATAACGTATAACGTATAACGTATAACGTATAACGTATAACGTATAACGTATAACGTATAACGTATAACGTATAACGTATAACGTATAACGTATAACGTATAACGTATAACGTATAACGTATAACGTATAACGTATAACGTATAACGTATAACGTATAACGTATAACGTATAACGTATAACGTATAACGTATAACGTATAACGTATAACGTATAACGTATAACGTATAACGTATAACGTATAACGTATAACGTATAACGTATAACGTATAACGTATAACGTATAACGTATAACGTATAACGTATAACGTATAACGTATAACGTATAACGTATAACGTATAACGTATAACGTATAACGTATAACGTATAACGTATAACGTATAACGTATAACGTATAACGTATAACGTGTATAACGTGTATAACGTATAACGTGTATAACGTATAACGTATAACGTATAACGTATAACGTATAACGTATAACGTATAACGTATAACGTATAACGTATAACGTATAACGTATAACGTATAACGTATAACGTATAACGTATAACGTATAACGTATAACGTATAACGTATAACGTATAACGTATAACGTATAACGTATAACGTATAACGTATAACGTATAACGTATAACGTATAACGTATAACGTATAACGTATAACGTATAACGTATAACGTATAACGTATAACGTATAACGTATAACGTATAACGTATAACGTATAACGTATAACGTATAACGTATAACGTATAACGTATAACGTATAACGTATAACGTATAACGTATAACGTATAACGTATAACGTATAACGTATAACGTATAACGTATAACGTATAACGTATAACGTATAACGTATAACGTATAACGTATAACGTATAACGTATAACGTATAACGTATAACGTATAACGTATAACGTATAACGTATAACGTATAACGTATAACGTATAACGTATAACGTATAACGTATAACGTATAACGTATAACGTATAACGTATAACGTATAACGTATAACGTATAACGTATAACGTATAACGTATAACGTATAACGTATAACGTATAACGTATAACGTATAACGTATAACGTATAACGTATAACGTATAACGTATAACGTATAACGTATAACGTATAACGTATAACGTATAACGTATAACGTATAACGTATAACGTATAACGTATAACGTATAACGTATAACGTATAACGTATAACGTATAACGTATAACGTATAACGTATAACGTATAACGTATAACGTATAACGTATAACGTATAACGTATAACGTATAACGTATAACGTATAACGTATAACGTATAACGTATAACGTATAACGTATAACGTATAACGTATAACGTATAACGTATAACGTATAACGTATAACGTATAACGTATAACGTATAACGTATAACGTATAACGTATAACGTATAACGTATAACGTATAACGTATAACGTATAACGTATAACGTATAACGTATAACGTATAACGTATAACGTATAACGTATAACGTATAACGTATAACGTATAACGTATAACGTATAACGTATAACGTATAACGTATAACGTATAACGTATAACGTATAACGTATAACGTATAACGTATAACGTATAACGTATAACGTATAACGTATAACGTATAACGTATAACGTATAACGTATAACGTATAACGTATAACGTATAACGTATAACGTATAACGTATAACGTATAACGTATAACGTATAACGTATAACGTATAACGTATAACGTATAACGTATAACGTATAACGTATAACGTATAACGTATAACGTATAACGTATAACGTATAACGTATAACGTATAACGTATAACGTATAACGTATAACGTATAACGTATAACGTATAACGTATAACGTATAACGTATAACGTATAACGTATAACGTATAACGTATAACGTATAACGTATAACGTATAACGTATAACGTATAACGTATAACGTATAACGTATAACGTATAACGTATAACGTATAACGTATAACGTATAACGTATAACGTATAACGTATAACGTATAACGTATAACGTATAACGTATAACGTATAACGTATAACGTATAACGTATAACGTATAACGTATAACGTATAACGTATAACGTATAACGTATAACGTATAACGTATAACGTATAACGTATAACGTATAACGTATAACGTATAACGTATAACGTATAACGTATAACGTATAACGTATAACGTATAACGTATAACGTATAACGTATAACGTATAACGTATAACGTATAACGTATAACGTATAACGTATAACGTATAACGTATAACGTATAACGTATAACGTATAACGTATAACGTATAACGTATAACGTATAACGTATAACGTATAACGTATAACGTATAACGTATAACGTATAACGTATAACGTATAACGTATAACGTATAACGTATAACGTATAACGTATAACGTATAACGTATAACGTATAACGTATAACGTATAACGTATAACGTATAACGTATAACGTATAACGTATAACGTATAACGTATAACGTATAACGTATAACGTATAACGTATAACGTATAACGTATAACGTATAACGTATAACGTATAACGTATAACGTATAACGTATAACGTATAACGTATAACGTATAACGTATAACGTATAACGTATAACGTATAACGTATAACGTATAACGTATAACGTATAACGTATAACGTATAACGTATAACGTATAACGTATAACGTATAACGTATAACGTATAACGTATAACGTATAACGTATAACGTATAACGTATAACGTATAACGTATAACGTATAACGTATAACGTATAACGTATAACGTATAACGTATAACGTATAACGTATAACGTATAACGTATAACGTATAACGTATAACGTATAACGTATAACGTATAACGTATAACGTATAACGTATAACGTATAACGTATAACGTATAACGTATAACGTATAACGTATAACGTATAACGTATAACGTATAACGTATAACGTATAACGTATAACGTATAACGTATAACGTATAACGTATAACGTATAACGTATAACGTATAACGTATAACGTATAACGTATAACGTATAACGTATAACGTATAACGTATAACGTATAACGTATAACGTATAACGTATAACGTATAACGTATAACGTATAACGTATAACGTATAACGTATAACGTATAACGTATAACGTATAACGTATAACGTATAACGTATAACGTATAACGTATAACGTATAACGTATAACGTATAACGTATAACGTATAACGTATAACGTATAACGTATAACGTATAACGTATAACGTATAACGTATAACGTATAACGTATAACGTATAACGTATAACGTATAACGTATAACGTATAACGTATAACGTATAACGTATAACGTATAACGTATAACGTATAACGTATAACGTATAACGTATAACGTATAACGTATAACGTATAACGTATAACGTATAACGTATAACGTATAACGTATAACGTATAACGTATAACGTATAACGTATAACGTATAACGTATAACGTATAACGTATAACGTATAACGTATAACGTATAACGTATAACGTATAACGTATAACGTATAACGTATAACGTATAACGTATAACGTATAACGTATAACGTATAACGTATAACGTATAACGTATAACGTATAACGTATAACGTATAACGTATAACGTATAACGTATAACGTATAACGTATAACGTATAACGTATAACGTATAACGTATAACGTATAACGTATAACGTATAACGTATAACGTATAACGTATAACGTATAACGTATAACGTATAACGTATAACGTATAACGTATAACGTATAACGTATAACGTATAACGTATAACGTATAACGTATAACGTATAACGTATAACGTATAACGTATAACGTATAACGTATAACGTATAACGTATAACGTATAACGTATAACGTATAACGTATAACGTATAACGTATAACGTATAACGTATAACGTATAACGTATAACGTATAACGTATAACGTATAACGTATAACGTATAACGTATAACGTATAACGTATAACGTATAACGTATAACGTATAACGTATAACGTATAACGTATAACGTATAACGTATAACGTATAACGTATAACGTATAACGTATAACGTATAACGTATAACGTATAACGTATAACGTATAACGTATAACGTATAACGTATAACGTATAACGTATAACGTATAACGTATAACGTATAACGTATAACGTATAACGTATAACGTATAACGTATAACGTATAACGTATAACGTATAACGTATAACGTATAACGTATAACGTATAACGTATAACGTATAACGTATAACGTATAACGTATAACGTATAACGTATAACGTATAACGTATAACGTATAACGTATAACGTATAACGTATAACGTATAACGTATAACGTATAACGTATAACGTATAACGTATAACGTATAACGTATAACGTATAACGTATAACGTATAACGTATAACGTATAACGTATAACGTATAACGTATAACGTATAACGTATAACGTATAACGTATAACGTATAACGTATAACGTATAACGTATAACGTATAACGTATAACGTATAACGTATAACGTATAACGTATAACGTATAACGTATAACGTATAACGTATAACGTATAACGTATAACGTATAACGTATAACGTATAACGTATAACGTATAACGTATAACGTATAACGTATAACGTATAACGTATAACGTATAACGTATAACGTATAACGTATAACGTATAACGTATAACGTATAACGTATAACGTATAACGTATAACGTATAACGTATAACGTATAACGTATAACGTATAACGTATAACGTATAACGTATAACGTATAACGTATAACGTATAACGTATAACGTATAACGTATAACGTATAACGTATAACGTATAACGTATAACGTATAACGTATAACGTATAACGTATAACGTATAACGTATAACGTATAACGTATAACGTATAACGTATAACGTATAACGTATAACGTATAACGTATAACGTATAACGTATAACGTATAACGTATAACGTATAACGTATAACGTATAACGTATAACGTATAACGTATAACGTATAACGTATAACGTATAACGTATAACGTATAACGTATAACGTATAACGTATAACGTATAACGTATAACGTATAACGTATAACGTATAACGTATAACGTATAACGTATAACGTATAACGTATAACGTATAACGTATAACGTATAACGTATAACGTATAACGTATAACGTATAACGTATAACGTATAACGTATAACGTATAACGTATAACGTATAACGTATAACGTATAACGTATAACGTATAACGTATAACGTATAACGTATAACGTATAACGTATAACGTATAACGTATAACGTATAACGTATAACGTATAACGTATAACGTATAACGTATAACGTATAACGTATAACGTATAACGTATAACGTATAACGTATAACGTATAACGTATAACGTATAACGTATAACGTATAACGTATAACGTATAACGTATAACGTATAACGTATAACGTATAACGTATAACGTATAACGTATAACGTATAACGTATAACGTATAACGTATAACGTATAACGTATAACGTATAACGTATAACGTATAACGTATAACGTATAACGTATAACGTATAACGTATAACGTATAACGTATAACGTATAACGTATAACGTATAACGTATAACGTATAACGTATAACGTATAACGTATAACGTATAACGTATAACGTATAACGTATAACGTATAACGTATAACGTATAACGTATAACGTATAACGTATAACGTATAACGTATAACGTATAACGTATAACGTATAACGTATAACGTATAACGTATAACGTATAACGTATAACGTATAACGTATAACGTATAACGTATAACGTATAACGTATAACGTATAACGTATAACGTATAACGTATAACGTATAACGTATAACGTATAACGTATAACGTATAACGTATAACGTATAACGTATAACGTATAACGTATAACGTATAACGTATAACGTATAACGTATAACGTATAACGTATAACGTATAACGTATAACGTATAACGTATAACGTATAACGTATAACGTATAACGTATAACGTATAACGTATAACGTATAACGTATAACGTATAACGTATAACGTATAACGTATAACGTATAACGTATAACGTATAACGTATAACGTATAACGTATAACGTATAACGTATAACGTATAACGTATAACGTATAACGTATAACGTATAACGTATAACGTATAACGTATAACGTATAACGTATAACGTATAACGTATAACGTATAACGTATAACGTATAACGTATAACGTATAACGTATAACGTATAACGTATAACGTATAACGTATAACGTATAACGTATAACGTATAACGTATAACGTATAACGTATAACGTATAACGTATAACGTATAACGTATAACGTATAACGTATAACGTATAACGTATAACGTATAACGTATAACGTATAACGTATAACGTATAACGTATAACGTATAACGTATAACGTATAACGTATAACGTATAACGTATAACGTATAACGTATAACGTATAACGTATAACGTATAACGTATAACGTATAACGTATAACGTATAACGTATAACGTATAACGTATAACGTATAACGTATAACGTATAACGTATAACGTATAACGTATAACGTATAACGTATAACGTATAACGTATAACGTATAACGTATAACGTATAACGTATAACGTATAACGTATAACGTATAACGTATAACGTATAACGTATAACGTATAACGTATAACGTATAACGTATAACGTATAACGTATAACGTATAACGTATAACGTATAACGTATAACGTATAACGTATAACGTATAACGTATAACGTATAACGTATAACGTATAACGTATAACGTATAACGTATAACGTATAACGTATAACGTATAACGTATAACGTATAACGTATAACGTATAACGTATAACGTATAACGTATAACGTATAACGTATAACGTATAACGTATAACGTATAACGTATAACGTATAACGTATAACGTATAACGTATAACGTATAACGTATAACGTATAACGTATAACGTATAACGTATAACGTATAACGTATAACGTATAACGTATAACGTATAACGTATAACGTATAACGTATAACGTATAACGTATAACGTATAACGTATAACGTATAACGT